>VDFB02334225.1:205788-255285 GCA_007258455.2 Sequoia sempervirens
CGAGGCGGTCAAAGCAAAAGGGGCAATGGAAGACCTTCAAGAAGCCGAAATGATGATGAAAAGAAAAGTGAAGATGTGGGTACCATCCAAAGCCAAAGAAATGACAACTTCTACTGCCCTCGTGACCAAAACAGTGGTGATCAAAGAGGTAGAGGACGAGGGAGATATGGACAAGGATCTGGAAGAGGTGGTTTCAAAGGAATGTGTTTCTAGTGTGGTGAAGAAGGAAATCGAGCCTATGAATGTCCACAACACCAAGGAAGGGAAGACAAAAGTCCAGAAGGTCATGGAAGGGTTGCGCATGCAGATGAAGAGGCCCAATCTGAACATTTAGATGATGCTAAAAGGGGAGAAGCCCAAGTGATTAGGAGAGCCCTGGTGACTGAGGAAAAGGAACTAGAACAGAGGAAGAATATGTTTCGCACAAGGTGCAAGTGTGAAGGAAAATGTTGTGATGTCATTATTGACGGTGGGAGCACCGATAATTTGGTGTCAGAGGAGATGGTCACAAAGTTGAAGCTGAAGAGGGAAAGGCACCCACATCTGTATCAGATTGCCTGGTTGTAGAAAGACCACAAAGTTTTGGTCAATGAGCAGTACCTAGTAAATTTCAAGATTGGGAGCTACCATGATGAGGTATACCGTGATATCATCCCCATGGATACATGTCACATATGTTGAAAAGTGGCGGTTGATAAGTGAGCTATACATGATAGCCATGCAAACACTTATTCCTTGACGAAAGGATGGGGTTAGTCACAAGTTGAAACCTGAAGGAGACGAGAAAGGTATGCGGTAATTGCTAAATTTGTTATGTAGATGGAAGAAAAATTTAAAGGTATGAGCATGAGCATGTGTGTTATGCATTGATTCCTAGAGTAAGGAGGATAGTGAGAAGGTTCGGAAAGAAGTTTAAAGGATGTTGGATGAGTTTTAGGATATTGTTTACGATAATGTACGAGGTTTACCACCAATAAGGAAGATCGATCATCAGTTGACTTGATTCTTGGGCGATTTTTCCAAATACAAAGCGACATAGAATGACTCAATGAGAAAATGAGAGGTTAAACGGACAAGTTCAAGAGTTGTTGAAAGGTTTGTCTGAGAGAGTTTGAGTCCATGTGCAGTACCTGCAGTACTAGCACCAAAGAAGGATGGGGAGTGGAGGATGTGTACAGATTCCCGAGCCATAAACAAGATAACAATCAAGTACAGATTTCCCTTGCCAAGGATGGATGATCTGATGGATTGTTTGAGTGGAGCTCAGTACTTCACAAAGATTGATCTGAAGAGTGGATATCACCAAATCCGGATTCGAGAGGGAGATGAATGCAAGACTGCCTTCAAGACCAAAGATGGCCTATATGAGTGGTTAGTCATGCCTTTTGGGCTAACCAATGCACCGAACACATTCATGCGACTCATGAACGAGGTACTAAAAGAATTTCTGGGAAGTTTTGTTATAGTGTATTTAGATGATATTTTGATTTTTAGTAAGACGTTGGATGAGCATCTGATGCATATTCAGAGAGCCTTTGAAAAGTTAAGAGAAGAGAAACTGTTGATTAATTTAAAGAAGTGTAGTTTTGTGAAGAGGGAGTTAGTGTACTTAGGGTTTGTTGTCTTAGCAGAAGGTCTCAAGATGGACCCAGAGAAGGTGAAGGCTATTTTGGAATGGCCTACTCCAAGAACTGCTACCGAGATGAGATCTTTCCATAGTTTGGCTAGTTTTTATAGAAAGTTCATTAGAAACTTCAGTATTATTTGTGGACCCCTGACTGAAACAATGAGAGGGGATAGAAAAGAATTCAAGTGGATCCCTGGAGCAGCAAAAAGTTTTGAACTATTGAAGTAGAAGGTGACAGAGCAACCTGTTCTAGCTCTCCCAAATTTCAATAAGGTGTTTCAGGTGGATTGCGATGCCAGTGGTTGTGCCATTGGAGTAGTGTTGAGTCAAGAAGGTAAGCCCATTTCCTATTTCAGTGAAAAGTTAAATGATGCTAAGAGAAAGTATTTTGTATATGATTAGGAATTTTATGCAATTGTTTAAGCATTAAAGAAATGGAGACATTATTTGTTGTTGAAGGAATTTGTTCTATATACTGATCATCAGGCCTTGTAGTACCTAAATAGTCAAGGAAAATTAAATCAGAGGCATACAAAATGGGTAGAGTTTTTGCAGAGTTATACCTTTGTTTTGAAACATAGGAGTGGGAAGTCAAATAGGGTTGCAGATGCCTTAAGTAGGAGGCATACATTGATGACAAAGATGGCAGATTGAAGTGGTTGGGTTCATCGAACTACACACTGATGCAATAAGATCCTAATTTTGGCAGTAGGCTTGGAAAGCGTAAACGTAACCCGGCATAAAGGATAGGGACAAGGTGGTCGATTTCAATCCAGATGGCATGGCTATTTAAGGGAAGTCAACTGTGGTATCCCGAGGAGTTCCATGAGGGAGAACCTGATAAAGGAGAAACATAGTGGAGGAATGGCAAGACATTTTGGTCAGGATAATACCATTGCCATTATCAGTGAGCATTATTATTGGCCTTAGTTGTCACAGGATGTGAAGAAGTTTGTACAAAACCGCGGTGGCGTCGATGGCTAAAGGAGTGAGCTAGACATGCGCCATATCAAACCCCTACCTATACCTAGAGAGGCTATGGAGGATATAAGTATGGATTCTTTGTTCTTGGCTTCGCCATGACACAACGAGGGAAAATGATTCAGCCCTTGTGGTGGTTGATAGGTTTTCGAAGATGGCACATTTCTTATCCATGTCAAGACCCATGATGCAAATTCATTGCTGACTTGTTCTTTCAAAGAGGTGGTGAGGCTCCATGGCCTACCAAAGTATATTGTTTCAGATCGCGGATAAACAAATTTAGGGGTACTTCTTTTTGGAGGACCTTGTGGAAGAAGTTGAAGACAGAGTTGAAGTTCAGTTCTGCACACCATCCACAAACAAATGGGCATATAGAGGTTGTTAACAGGAGTCTGGGTAACCTAATGAGATGTTTGGTAGGAGATAAACCCAAGGGATGGGACTTGATCTTACCCCATGCAAAATTTTCTTACAACAATTCTGTCAACAAAAGCACTGGTAGATCACCATTCCAGATTGTGTATGGAGGTAGCCCCAGAACAGCTCTAGAATTGAGGAAAATGGACCAAGAGAAGAAAATAAGTGCTAAAGCCGAAGATTTTGTAGAACACATCAAGGGTATACATGAGAAAGTAAGAGAACATATTAACAAGATGAATATGCAGTATAAGGCTAAGGCAGATCAGAAGATGTGGTATAAGGAGTTTCAGATTGGTGATGAAGTGATGGTCCACTTGAGGAAAGAAAGGTTTCCAGTGGGAACATATAACAAATTGAAGATGAAGAAGTTCAGTCCCTGTAAAATTTTGAAGAGGCATGATTCAAGGAATGCATATGAGGTAGAGTTGCCAGATGGATTCAACATTTCCCCTATGTTCAACATTTCAAATTTGACAGAGTATCATGAAGGTGGCGCAGAGGAAGTACCAACGATAGAACAGTGTGGGATTCCAACACCTACTTTAGAAAAGGAGGAGATTGAAGAAATCCTGGATAGTCGTGTGGGAAGGAGTACCAAGAACAAGCAGTATGAAGAATATCTGGTGAAATGGAAAGGAAGGCCTATTGAAGATTCATCCTGGTTGCCTAAGGTAGAGGTTGACCATTTGGGTTTTCCTCCACCATCTGAGGCGTGATGGGGTCACTTCTCAAATTACCCTGGGTGTCTGATGCAGGAGCATCCAGTGGTGTAAGGGCAATCTTGCATCACCCAAAAATACTTAAATTTCAAGTTTCTCAGTTTTTAGATGTTTTTACATTTTTGGATATCCTTTTCATCATAATGAAATCCCCAATTTACGGTTTTTATTTTCTATTCCTGGGTTGGAAGATATTGCAGTTTTAGTTTCCCAGATTTGCACCTGAAAATCTTCCGAGTTAGATTTGAGGCACTTAGAGTTCCCGGAACGGCCCCGAAACTTGCCAAAATTGGCGTAGCGAATTTCAAGCGCGTTATTTACTTCAAGACCTTTCCAACGGTTTAAACTGTTCGCGAATCAGAGTCCCGGATCAAAAGTTATGGCCCCGGGAAGTTGGCGCACTTTCTAGAAGATACAATTGCAAATGCTCTTTTGAAATTTGAACTTCATGTTGTAAATTTTCGGTGCCAAACCGCCTAAACTCAAATTTGAATGTTGTTTTGGCTCCAAACTAATGAGGAGCTCTATTTATGAGCGGGTTTCTAATTTTTGGGTAGTTTTTTTGGGGATAGGCTCGCATATTGCGAAAGGGTTATTATGTAGCTTTCTGTAACTTGCATGTGTTGTAGAACTTGGGGATTGAGATCCTCTGCATGTAAGAAGCTCCATTTTCTGAATAATAAAATTATTCTCTTTTTTGTGGGTTATTTTTTGTGTCTCTGTGTCCTCATCATTGACATGATTCCCTAACATAAACTTAGCGTATAATTTTTTAATAAAGTAAAATGGTATATCACTATTGTTGTTGGGTGGTTTATCAAAAACCATACACCAACAATCCCAAAATTTATCTACAATGTCCTTATTCGTGCACCATTTTATAGAAAGTTTTGGTTTATTAACATTAACTGGCAAACCGGTGCAGGGGTTAACAAATAAAGAGGCTATTTGGGTTTTTGTTATTTGGAGATCTTTCACATCTTCATAAAACAATCCACAAGAGTAATATTCCCTCATGGTTTCTCACCATGAAAGAAAGGCATTATGTTGGGTGGAGAGGGTTTCTATATTTTTAATTATTTCCTTCAATGTGTTTTTCATCTAGGATAATTGAGGGATTGTCTTATAAACATCACAAATGCCCCTTAATTGCTCCATTTTTTCACCAATTAAGTCTTCAATTGATGGGCGCGGAGGTGGTGGAGTGTTTGACATTTGTGCATTTTCATTCTCAGCCATAATACCTAATTAAAGTTAAAAACTAATTAATCTAATTGAAATTACACAATATAAATGAAATTATTGTAAAAAAACCCTAGTTTTTAATAAAAATCCAAAAAAAAACACTAATTTTTAACAAAAATCCATAACAAACTCTAGTTTTTAATAAAAATCCATAAACAACACTAGTTTTTAATAAAAATCCATAAAAAACATTAGTTTTTAATAAAAATCCATTATAAACTCTAGTTTTTAATAAAAATCCATAAAAAACCCTACTTTTTAATAAAAATCCATAAAAAACTACTTAAAATTATACAAAACTAATAGAAAAATCAATTAAAACCAAAAAAAACCAAAAACTTACCCTAGAAATCGGATATCTGATATCCAAACGTTGCTCTCACTATGCGGTCTCAGCTATTTAAAATGCTTCAAATTATTTTAAAAGGTCACTTATATCTATTTATACCCGATTCAAATCGGATATCCGATTTGTAATTCTTGCCTTGGGCATTGCTTTGGAGCAATGTACTAACACCCAAGCCAGAAAAAATTCAACTCGAGATTTTCGCCTTTTTTGGTCGATGCAAAACACAAATTTTTTCACATTGCCACTTTTTGGCCCATCATGATCCTACACATACCCATAAATAGGCTTTTAGGGGCCCAAAAAGTCATTTTCAAAATTTGATTGGTGGATTGGAGCTTAGGTGGCAAAGTGGAGCGATGGCGGAGATTCCTCGACATTCACACTGCATGGAGTGAGTTCAAGAGTATCAACAACCAAAGGGCGTAGGTGAGCCAGTATGTAGTCTATCCCTTAGGTTTAGGCTAGGTTAGGGGGTTCAAGGTGTAGGGAATTAGGGATTGAACTTGGGAAAGCAGAAGTGTTGTTTTATGAAACTACGTTGAAGGGCACGATTGCGGCATCTATGTCAAAGGAAATGGTGCTTGCATTTTGCAGTGCCTGTAATCGATTTCGGTGCTTGTGTTAAAAATTGTGGCACCTACGTTTGGCATGCATGTGTTTTGGG
The DNA here is from genome assembly GCA_007258455.2 of Sequoia sempervirens. Lineage (NCBI taxonomy): Eukaryota > Viridiplantae > Streptophyta > Pinopsida > Cupressales > Cupressaceae > Sequoia > Sequoia sempervirens. The sequence goes on from VDFB02334225.1 coordinate 211,794, forward strand.
AAGGGTAGGGAGAAAATAAAAAGACACCTATGTAAAATAGTTCCTTCATCATAGATTGATGCACCTAGGTAAAAATATTCTATGCTTGTGTAAAGCAGCACTTGAGTTTGAAATTGATGGACTTGCGTCCAATGAAACAACGCATGTGCCAAAATAGAAGTGCAGTTTTACAAAAACTGCCAGGGTGGTTCAATTAGGTCAAAAGTAGGTAAATGGTTTAAATCGAAAGGCTGATGTTAGTGTGTGGAATGATGCAGGAGGACCTAAAGGTCCTTCAGTCGCGGGAGCAGTGGATGGTGGTTATGGGGACACTTTGACAGAGATTGACTCTTACAAATGGCAACTGGCTACACTTGATGGGGTTATATTTTATCTCACGTATGCCTCAAATCCAAGCACATAGATCATTGATGACAACATTATTAGAGTGGTGGAATAGTGATATGAACAATTTTCACCTGCCCATCGGTGAGGCTATTATCACACTAGAGGACGTGTGGAAGATTCTTTGGTTACCGATCCATGGGGAGCTAGTGGAATACCATCTAGAGGGGGTGAGACCCGCACTACAGAGGATATTTGCATGTAGAGATTTGTTATTCAGGGGTGTGGATCTTTATTTGGAGGTCAGGTTGGGTGAGTGGTTGGATCTTTGTCTCTTTGTAGCTGCACTGATCACAAGCATCTTGATGCTAGATAGGAGGTCATGGGGCTTTGCGGTGGGAAAGGAAAGAGTGTTGGAGAGTATGCTCAATGAGGGGATAGTGTATGCATGGGGCGTCTGTATTGGGGGATTTATATAGAGAGTTGCATTATGTTGTGTATAGAGGAGGATGAAGCTTGGTTGCAAGGGTGACTCTCCTACACATGTGGGCATTTGAGCACGTGTGGGCATGTGGGTATTGCATCCTATTTGCAACAGATGACAGGGGCCAAATATTCCTTATGTTTTCACGTATGTGGGGTTCTGATGTCAACATCATTTCACTACAACAAAATAGGTAATTAGTGACTAAAACAGTGTCAGAATTTAGTGCATTTGAGTTCCTAAATTGGACACTTCTACCAGCGCAAAACTCAGTGCCAAACTACATGTCCACTTTGGCACCAGATTTTGTGCCGTACTTTCTACTGGATTTTGCGCCAAAAAAGTAGCACAAGCAATAGTGCCTCCTTTAGCATCAGAAATAGCACTAGGAAGCGAGACCAATTTAATGTCAGAAATAGAGCATAAATTAGTGCCCAATTTGGCTTCCAGTTTTGCTTCCATGTCTGCTCCATTGTTGCTTCTAGTTTTGCTCCCAATCATGCTTCCTATTTTGCTTCTAGTATGGCATCAAAAATAGCTTCTTTTTTGGCTTCCTAATTGATGCCAAGTTTTGCTTCCATTATGATGTCCTTTGTTGCTTCCAGTTTTTCTTCCATTATGACTTCCTTTGTTGCTTCCAGTTTGGCTTCTGATTTTTCTTATGGTTTTACTTCTTGTGTTGCTTCCAGGTTTGCTTTCTAGGTTTGCTTTCGGTTTTTCTTCTAGTTTTGCTTCCAATTTTTCTTCTAATATAATGTCACTTGTTGCATCTAACTTTGCTTCCATTTTTGTGTCTTTTGTTGCTTCTAATATGGCTTCTATTATTTCATCTTTTGTTGCTTCTAAAATTGCTTCCATTATTACTTCTTTGTTTGCTACCTAAATTTCTTATGTTTTTGCTTCCTAGATAACACCAATATTTGATTCCAATATTGCTTCTGGTTTGCTTATAGTTTGGCTTCCATTGTTGCTTCCTTTTTTGCTTCTAAAAATTCTTCTTGTTTTTCTTCCATTTATTAATTTAATATATTTTATTTCAATTTAATTAGTTAAATATATCATGCCTCTTAAATAACTCATATGATTATAGAGTAAGTAATTTAATTATTTAACTCATATGATTAAATAACAAGATAATTATTATAACATGATCATCATATATAATTAAAACAAGTGAGTCAAATATCTATAATTTAATTGAATTTGACAACATCCATCTTGAGGAGTAAATTAAAATCATCATATGTAATAAATATCCATCCAAAAATCATTGACCACTTTCAATATATATAAATTGACAAGTCAATACTGATAAGATCATCACCATATATAACTAAAACAAGTGAAAGTCAAATATTCCAATAGATCAATAACATGTCAAAATGATACATGTCCAACAATCGACATAAGTCAAAATGATACATGTACAAATGATATAAGTAAAAATGATAAATTATGTAACTCAAAATGATACAAGTCAAGATGATACATCTCCAAATGATATAAGTCAAAATGATACAACTCAATAATATGGTACTGCAGGCCGTGAAAATGATACATATGACAGTAACCATGAAAAGAGGCATCATAATGATATATCAACAATGATCCATGATGCAGTCTATATGATCATGAATGTCACTGACTACTACCAACAATTGCCTCATCATCATCATCACAATCGTGATCATCATCATCATGATCATTATCGTTGTCATCATCATCGTCATTGGCCTCGGTGTCTTTTGTATCTGTGTCATCATCATCCTCTGCAATGTGATCTATACCAAAACCAACATATTTTGGATCTATATCATGAGGATCATCTTGATCTTCTGGAAGACCCATGTTCTGGAAAAAAAAACATTTAAAATGAAAAGTTATTATTTATTTCATGCAATAATTTATTTCTCAGTTATATATCTAATATTACAACATATGAAACGAAACCATAATCATATTACATCATATCAAAGTGCACATACCATAATAAAATTTCAAAAAAGTTACAGCTAATATGTCATTCCAATGATGTAAAACATCAACAATTCTAATAAGTGTTAGTAAAGATCATAAAAAAAATTGTTATACAATTTAACTATCAACTGTAAATTCTATTACATAACCTTAAGTGCCAACCCTCTGCATTTTGTGCTATATATGATTATGTTTGCCTCATAGATCCTTTGAGAGTTAATTGGTCTATATATCGTCTTCTACTATATTTCAGAAATGGATATTTTTCTAGGACATTTTGGCACTGTAATATGCTTCAAAGGTTTTTTGAGAATTAACTAGTCTATATGTCCCCATATTTTAGAGTCAATATTGAAATTAAAATTTTATTGTGATTTTAACTAAAGATTAGATCAAGGATATTGAGCTTTTAACCAGATATTATGTATACAGTGAATGTGATTTACTATTTTTATGAACGATAGAATCATTACAAGATCCATGGTAATATTTTGTGATGCCTATTTTCTTAAGACATCTACATATTGTGTATAAGTTTCTACTACAAATTATATGAGATTAGTTCATGGAGCACTTGGCCTCCATTGGCTCACACATGTTTGTTCATCACTTTTTGGCATAGATCGACCTTCTCACCACCACACGTGGGACTTGATTTGGCATTGGCACATATGTTGAGGCATGATAGAGATGACATAGCACCCTTGCACACATGTTGAGGCATCATGGAGGTTGTTTGTTGGTTCATGCATGGATTATTTGGTCTACTTGACCCACACAAGATACTTTATTACTTTTCTATGTGGAGTGGTCCTTCATCTTCCACAAGTGTGGGGTTGATCTAGCATTTGGGAACACATTCCTGAGGCTTTAGGTCATATTAACAAGATGTATATTTAGTGTTGTTTAAATCCAATCTGGTCATGTATGACATTTATTAAAGTTGTCGTGGCATGAGAACTTTGTTCTCTCCTTTTTTTCTTTCCATTTCTTAATATCACTGTGATCTTAGGATGTAATATTCTTTTTTCCTTCATTCTCTGAATTTATTTGTATAAATGGGACTATGGGGATGGTTGAAGTACAACTCTATTTTACATTTATGGTTTAGTTTTTTGTTTGTAAGCAAGCTATGACATGCAACAATACTTGAGCATATAGAGAATAGTTCTTCAGGACATTTTGTACTTTGATTATACTATTTTTAAGTGACCTTTTCATGTATATAATCATATCATGTTCATGTATGTTAATATAAGGTAGCTATGGAGGTAGTTCAAAGAGATGGCCCTAAAATTTTGCCTCATCTTACAAGTTTTGCAGGAACAGGAATAGGGATCGAATTTCGAGAGTTTGGTTTAAGTTTGAGTTTAAGAAATGACAAAATTGTGAAGACTGGAATGGCTTTTAATGTATCACTTGGGTTTCAAAATTTGCAGTTGTAGACTAGTAACCCCAAAACACAGAATTATTCATTGCTCCTTGTTGACACTATGGTTGTTAAGGATAAAGGGCCTAAAAATGCAACTGGGGTTAGCTCCAAAGTATACACTGATGTTGCATACTCCTTTAATGACAATGATGAAGATGAGGAAGTGAAACAAAAACCCAAGGCTGAGGTAAATGGAGGAGAATCGGGCATCTCCAAGGCAACCTTACGATCTAATAATCAAGAGATGACTAAAGAAGAGCAGCGCCGACAACACCAAGCAGAACTTGCAAGGCAAAAGAATGAGGAGACTACAAGAAGATTGGCTATAGGGGGCATTGGTACAGGAGATGGACATGGCTCTTCCAAGCCATCCACTGAGATGGTTTCCTACAAAAATGTGGATGATATCCTTGTTTCTAGAGAGCTCATGATTTAGGTTGATATGAAAAATAATTGTGTTCTGGTACCCATATATGGCATCATGGTTCCATTTCATGTAGCAACCATAAAGAGTATTACAAGCCAACAAGATGGAGGGAATTATTATATAAGGATAATTTTCAATGTTCCAGGTACCGGCTTTAATGCCAACTACATGCCAACATTGAAATTCCCTAGTAGTAGTTATGTTAAGGAAATTTCCTTTAGATACAAGGATTCAAAGCAATCAACCATGTGGTACAAATGATTAAATCCCACATACAATCTGTAGCAATGGAAGAGTCTGAAAAGGTAGAGAGAGCTACACTGGTGACTCATGAGAAACTTCAACTTTCAAAAACAAAGCCAATTAGGCATGCAGACTTGTGGATCAGGCCAACATTTGGTGGAAGAGGAAGAAAGATGACTAGAACTTTGGAGGCCCACCATAATGGATTTTGGTATTCAACCATGAGAGTAGAAGAGAGAGTTGATATCATGTATCAAAACATTAAGCATGCATTCTTCTAGCCGGCAGAGAAGGAGATGATTACTTTGCTTCATTTTCATTTGCTTTTATTGTTCCTATGGTAAACTGTTTGGTAGAGTTGGTGGAATTACCTTTCTTAGTAATCACTATTAGTGAGATTGAGATTGTTAACCTTGAGAGAGTAGGACTTGGGCAAGAGGAAATTTATATGGCTATTGTTTTCAAATACTTCAAGTAGGATGTACTCCACATTGATTCCATTCCTCAATCTTCACTTGATGGCATCAAGGAATGGTTGAACTCCATGGATATAAAGTATTATGAAAGCAGAATGAACTTGAACTAGCAGCCAATTTTGAAGACTATTACTAATGATCTAGATAAATTTATTGAAGATGGTGGTTGGGAATTTTTGAATATGGAAGCTAGTGATTCTAATTCTAATAATTTAGAAGAGTCATATCAATGATATGAACCCTTTAATGTAGAAGAGGAATCATAATCAGATGAGGAAGGTTCAGAAGATGGATCTCTTGTGGAGTCAGATGAGGAAGAAAAAGAAGAAAAGAAGATTCTAAAGAGGAGGAAGGTAAAACATGGGATGAATTAGAAGTTCAAGCCAGAAATGCAAATAAGGAAAAAGGAGACGAGTCTAACAGTGAAGAGGAAAGGCGGCGACGAAAGGTAAAAGTTACAGGGAAGTCTCGGGCACCTGATATTAGGGATTCAAGAGGAATGCCTGCCAAGAGGCATAAAGTCAAATGAATTGAGTTCATCTACATCCTTCTACTATTTATTCATGCACATAAATGGTTCAGTTGTTTATGCAAATGATGCATATATGTTAACTTGATCAATGTTGTTACTTAGGTATTTTGACTTCTTTGACAACCAGCCATTAGGACATTGTGTGCGAGAGCACGTTTGTGTTTTTAGTTAGCTTTTTTGGATAGCTTTACTTGTTATCAATAGTTTTGCACCCTGTTGAATGCAGTATTCAGAAAACTACTGAAACATGGAAACCTCTTTCAGTTGTGGGTGATCTACAGAAAGAGGAATCTCCAGAGTGAGTTGGTTCTTCGAATGATGAATTCTATTCTAGGTGACTTTCTAGGAAAAAGGATAGAAGGATAAAACTGGGTTTAAAATCTAAAACTGAAACTCTATCACCTTAAAAATGTTGATCAACTGTAAGAAGACCCTGATAATAACTTACTCTCATCAACTCTTTAAAAAATAAATTCCCACAATCTCACAACACATGTAATTCAACAGTGATTTATACAAAGGTTAAATTAACACAAGGCATAACCTGAACTAGCATGTAACTCCTGCAAATCACTTGACAATCGTAAGAAAAGAAAAGGATCCAACAGATTTGAATCACAAATCAAATCAAATTACTCTTCCAAGTCATGAAAAGGAAATGAGAAAGGAAAACTCTGCTATTTTATTGAATGATGGAGCGGAACTTCTCAGAATCTAAGCACACATAAGTTTACAAGCTCCCCAAAATGTGTAAGGGCAAGAAACTCTAATCTGAATTTTTGCTAATGACAATGAAGAAAACTAAGTTTTAATCAAAACATAGCCCTCAAGAAACCCTAATCCGAGCTCAGAAAAATCTCAAGGAAAAAAAAACTTCAAGCTGTCTCAAAACTACTTTAAAAGCAGAAAAAAACATAATGCTTTCATGATGAACCTGTCAAGCCTCTAAAAATAGGCTAAATCTGCTTTAAAAGCACAAAAAACACCTTATCTCTCCAAGATAAGTCTCAAATCCGACCAAGAGGAAAAGTCAATCAAAGATCTGCTAAAAATAGCAAGAAAACATAAAGCAACTTATAGAATATCGCTTTTATGATTCTGCTTTACAAGATGCAAACTTTTACAGTTTGTCTATTTTTTGCAATTTAAAGATTGGAAATCTTTTGCAAAAATAAAACTCCTTATTTCTCCATAACAACATTCATATTTTCTCAAAAAATCATAAAAATACCAATGTCATCATTATCTCTTCATCAAAACTCCAATAAAACCCTAAAAATATTAACCCTAGGCATAAGATATTCATAATTTTCCCTTAATTGCTCTTCGCTTAAAACAATACCCTAAGGCATAAACCCATATTCAAATATTCAATATTCAAATCACTCAAAATACTAAGGAAAGAAAAGCCCAAAAGACTTAACCTTGGACCTAGCAAAGAAGATTCGGCCCCACTCACATAAGCTTTAAACTCAGACTTTAATAAAGACATAAGGCATAAGTAATAATTTTGACCTCCATTTGATATTATCCACGTGCCTTGAATGAACATTCTGGATGATGATGTTCAAATTAGGGTTCGGTCAAAACAGAATTGAACCCTAATTATCACTCACTTTCACACTCTCCACTTGCAAGGAAGAGCTCTGCTGCACTCTACCACCGCCATGACTCTGTCAAGCTCGAGCTCGAATGCTTGGAAGAACTATTCCACGTACTTCAGAGATCTGAAACTCCAGTGGGTTGTTTGCTTGGCCGACCTGTGAGTTTGAATTCATCTTTGAAGTTCTTTGCACTTGCTCTCCATTAGCCACAACAAGCTCGAGCTTGACCTCTGCAGTCCACTCCATGAAAGCTCGACTTGTATTCTTGTTTTCCTTTACTGTGCAGAGGTAAGCTTTATTTAATGATTTTCATAACCTCTACTTTGGCCTTGAGGCCGTGGTGAACACACTCTGATGTCTTTATTTTGCATTTTATGTGTGTTTCTCGTGCTCATTGTTGTGTATCATTCTCACCATAAGAGCTCGGTCGTTCTTCAAAACTTGAAATCATGCCTTGGGAAGCTGAACAGGAAGCTATGGTCGTGGCTTGAGTGCTCCATCAGAAATTTAAACTGGTAATTTTCCCTGCCAATCTCCAGAGACTTAAATGGTTTCTTTCTACCCATGAATTTTGGCCATATCAGGCCGCGCCCAATGTGCACTGTAGGAAACAACTTCTTGACTTTTGGGTTTGACCCATATCATAAAATTGAGCATTATGTCAATTTGATAATATTTCTGCATATGGGTATCAAAGAAAGTTGAATAAAATTGAATTTCTTCCTCTTTATTCGACCCAATTCAGAGAACTTACATTTGCTCCATATTTCTGCTATTTAACTCCAGATTCCACATGGGTTATCTTTGTAATTGATTTTTCTGCACTTTGAAGCTAACCCTGAAAATGGGTATTCGAAATCTTTAAGGGAAACTCTATCTTTCTGAATTTTGATGCTAAACTGAAAGTGGGTCTTTGGGATTATTAGAGAAAAATGCATTTTCTTCTCTTCTGAAACTCAACCTAGCACATAAATCTTCATATTTGTAGTCATACTACTTTTGAATGTAAAACTCAAAATGGGTATTGTAGATTATCATATTTTTGTATTTTTGAAAGCAAACCCTCATGTGGGTATTTGCAATTTCTGAAGAGAACTGCATTTTCTGTACTTTGAAAGTAATTGAAAATATGAAGTAACTGCTATTTGTTCTATCCATATGGCTCGAGCTAAAAATAAACAATGGCCTATTCCACACTTATGAAACAAAACAATATCATGGGTATTGGAAATTTTTAAAGCAAAAGCATGTATTCCTATTTTCTGACAAAGCTTGACCTCCCAAACTGGCTTGAAATGGTGATAAAACTGTATACTTGCTTGCATTTCTTCCAGGATTTTGACTCAAATAACCAGTGACATTTTGCATTTACTTCTGAAACAAAAGGATGCCTTGGATATTTGTCTTTATTTTTAACCTCCCTGCCGCTTGCTTTAATATGCTTTCAGAAATGTGAAAAGAACTTGATGGGAACAATAAGAATCTGTGTGCTTGTTCACATCCATCTAACTCATATACCTAGTTTTCCATCTTGGCATTTATGTAACTTTCTTTGATAGTTATAATACCTGAGCTCAATTCACAGAACTGTAATTGACATGGAGCTGTAAACTATCCTTAAAAAGAACATCCAACCTTCATTCTGAGAATACTCTCCAGGTACTAAGAATCTGAAAGATCTGTCTTGAATTCAAAATTTCATATGTGTATTAAGCTCGAAATTGAACATTCCATTATGGTCCCCAACCGTATTATGTTGCTCATCTTGTAGATATGACAGAACCTTTACCTTACTATTCTGACAAGACCTTGACTGAGTAATCTGAAAATGATCAAAATCCTGCATATTTGTTGTATTTAATTCATGGCTTGCCCTATTACAAGTGGTGTCTTACTTGACACCTATAACTCACTGAAAACAAAATGAAAGTATATCACATTTGATTGCTGTCCTCCACTAATCATTGATACATGATCCTGTTTGAGGCACCGTCCCAATCAGAATGAGTTCATTGTCCTTGTTGTAACTTCTAATAATCGGTACTCCATATTTGAGTATTGTATCACTAATGCTCATTACTGTATCTAGCTACTCCCTTGAAACAGAAATTGTCATAGTTAAGATCTCAAATCACAAATTGATCCAAAGTGAACTCCTGTTTTTCTGTTTTAGCACTTATGCAGGGCTTTTAACTTAACATTGAATCATAATGGACTGTACCTAGTCTTTTGTTCCTAGGCATAACTGACACCTCAAAACCTTCTTCTGGAAACAAAATGTTCGCCCCTTCCTTAACAGTCTATGAAGATTACTAGCTTAATACTTATAACTCCCCATGTATATTGTATGTACAAACAAGAGTGTCTCTTTTAACCTTCCTTAATTCTAACACAGCAGCTTTCACTTCTACATTTGAATTCTGTAGAGGTTTTTCTTTTTGCTTTTGAATTGAAACATTGCATCAGTATGAACCACTTTTACTCACCGGTTCAAATTTATAGCTGGTAACTCAGAATCATTCTGGAAAGAAAATACTTGCTCCTTTGTTATTTTTCTGAAAAGATCACTTTATTATTACCATTGATAATGCAGTATTTCTTTACCAATCAACTCAAAACTAGAAATTCATCCAAAACTCAGGTGCACTGTCTGTATTTGTTCTCATGAGCAACATGGTACTCTTCATGCATTTTTATATTTCACCATACAAAACTGCTCTTAAGATCTGTCCTCTTTGATGATGAAAATTAGAACAAAACATTTAGGCATATGTATGCATGTTCACTATCTGAAAGAGAATTGATGAATTGAAACTCACATGACATATGATTACAATCAGCACAAAAAAATGAAGTTATTCAGCAATTTCTGATGTAAATGCACTCAACTAAATTCCTTAAGTGAACTAAACTCACTGTTCACCTGTAGCCTTCAGAAAGAATCCTGATCATTATGAATGCACAATTGGTTTCGTTACTTGATGGATTCTTTGTTTTATTCTTTCAGCTGTATTTCATTTCATTTGTTGTATATGATGAAGTATCTTTTAAAATCAACCCCATTTAATGAATAGGGTAGCATGCCAAGCTCTACCCTTGTGGGAGCCCGTTTTACTCCACATGTTTGGTCTTCGAATAATGTTCAACTTCGTGGCTTTACCTATACTTGCACAAGGAAGCAAACACCGTTAGCATAAAAAATAGAAAATGTTGATCATGATATTGCTATTTCTCCTTCAGCTCACTCCTTCCATATTGCACTTGATAGGACTTGATTTGTTTCAATGCATTGCTAATTGTATGATGTACTATTGTATTTGCATCATATGAGTTACATCATAGTCAGATCCACTGACACCCCTCTTTTCCTCTTACAGGTCAATGAAGCTCGAGATGACGAGGTGCACCATTCAACATCAAGCATCGATAATCAGGCAATGATGACTATGCTGTTACTTATGTGCTTTCCTTTCTGTATCTTCAGTAGTGCAATGTGCTATTAGAAATATGTTGTCACAGTTATATCCACGACTTGTGTGGATCTTTGATCTCAATTCTTCTTTTCAATTGAAAAGAAAATGCATTTTCATGCAATGTTGTAATACTATTCTGATTGTGAAATCAAATGAAGCCTTGTAAAAATATGAGTTTCACGAAATGAATAAAAGCATCTAAAATGCTATTTTGCTCATGTACTCAATTTTGTATTTCTTTTAAAACTGCAACATCTGAATGGCACTCTACAACTCCATAACTTCACTAAAATGCATAACTGTTACTTAATGCAGAAGTAATGTGAAACAGCATTTAAAATTCAATCTGCAATTCCACTTTATGGCAAATAGCAATCAGCCAGCTCCTCCATTTGAGCTGAGGCAAAAAATATGTAACACTACTAGGTGTTGAGGACATTCCATTTATATTTTGAATGTTAAGAAGTCTAGTATTACACACTTCTCTATGTTGATCAAATCAAGTTGCAGGTTTTTTATTGTTGATTTCTTTATTTATGGAGTTTTTTTAACTTGGAAAATAGGAATTTACTTCCTTTTTTTAAATTAGATGGAAAAATTAAGTGGTTGGTTAGCTACGCCAAGTGATGTAGATGATATGGATCTAGTGGCTAGGGATATGACTAGAGTCACCACAACACAAGCAAATGAATCAAACATCCTTAAAATGACATGAGAAATGGAAGGGCATAAGAAGGAAATTGAGCACTTGAAACATCAAGTGGAATACTACAAGGCTGCAAGGTATGACATAGGTGATTTCATGGAATATGCATTAGAAATCCATGATGACTTGACCTTGGTGAAAAAGGAGTTCTTCAAGGATGTGTTAGATCTATAGGATGCCTAATAAGATGCATCAAAACATTCTTAAATGTTAAAATAATGGCAACATCATGAGGAAGGATGGAAAAGATGCATGTGGATCACTTAGTAGAATGGCAACATGAAATCAAGGGAGCACTCCTTGAGATGCCAAGGAAGCACTCCTTGAGATACCATGTTTGAGAGAAAAGAAGATAAATCAAATCAACATGGGACTAAGTTACTCAAATGATACAACTCATAACTTAAATGAGGACACTTAAGAGATATTAAAAGACCATGGTCATTAATTAAAAGATGCGATGAAAATAAGGCATGAATGTCACCCACTGCCCTTTATGGCAAACAATATCTTTTTCCTCAACATGAAATAATGGGACAATTGAGTGGGATCTAGGGCCAACAGAGAAGAACTTTAGAACTCATCCTACATATCAATAAACAACTCAACACAAGAAATGCAAATTGACATATTAACACAACAATATCCAACTAAGTTATTGAAAGTCAACTATCGATACCTTATTCTCCATCCAGATTACAAAATCAGTCCACTTTTTACTTTGTAACATTTCCTTTTCAAATTGCTTTGGATGTTGGTGATAGCAACCTAGGTTGGAAAACAAATCACTTTCCCAACACAAAGGTTTCCAAACCACTTTTCTTCTCTCAAAACCAATTTTGGTTTACTTTCCAACTTTTCACCTAGACACTCTTGTAGGTCTACAGACCTCCTTTTATCCCCTTAACTCTAAGAATCCCTTAACAACCCCTGCAACAAACCACCATTTTAGGCACCCATTAAAGCCTTCTACAACATGCATCAAACCCTCACAAAACTCCTTTGGAGCAACTTTCCCAAAAACATGAAATAACATTGTCCAAGACCTCAATTAGGTCAGATCTACAAAGGAAGTGTAATTTATACTTTCCCTTTCACCCAAAACCAAATTGGGCAGCACTCACCAACCTGAGAAATCACTAAATCCACAACCTTTAGGGAAAGTGAGGCCCTACAACACACCTAACTCCAAAACCCTCTCTTTTCCCAATTTACACTAGGGTTATTGAAAACCAACACCCAGACCTTACCAATCCTTATCACTGACTCAAACACCTCTTACTAAGCCTACAAATGATTAAAATATCAAGAAATATCACTGTCCCCAAATATTTCATCAAACCCTAAGCCAAAACCTTAATTTTCATGGTATAAACTCACTTAAACTCCCTAGGACAGTCATCCAAATGCTCACCCAACCTTACACTCTGCTTATTCCAACCAGCCTACATCTAAACCTCCTCCATAGGACCCATTTCACCAGTCATAGAGATTACAGTCGGTGAAATGGTCCTTAGAACATGCTAATTGTTTACAAACCCCAAAACAAGGTATACCTGGGCAGATTCAAGGAAACAATAATAAAACTTTAGAAATTCACTTTGATCTCCTCAAACCAAATGCAACCTATAAACTATGATTTTTGGCACCTTGAAGTTCTCAAACTCTTCTAGGGTTTTTCACCTAAAAGGAGAGAGATGGGCCAAAATGCTAATGTCTACACTCAATATTAATATAATTAGGGATGAAATGTGTCTAAATGTAATGTCCTAAGTGCAATAAACTGAAAAAGAAAGATGATTATTAATGTAAAACTTAAGAAATATAGTGTTAGAAAACACATTGTGATATGCAAACATGAACTAAATGACCTAGGAATGCAAATAAAACCAAATAGAAAGTTTTAATACAAAAGGTGTGCACCTGGAAGTGTGTTGCAGACTTGAAACAACTCTGAAATTCTAATTTTTAAGCTTGGCGGGACACTTAGGCCAATCTAGGTGACTTAGTCCACTTTCGAAAAAATTCTAGAAAATTGAACCACAGCCCGTTTCAGCCAAATGGGTATCCAAATCTATAAAAAATTCTGAAAAATAGGTTCAGTGGGACTAAGTCACCACTAGTGACGACTTAGTCCACTTCTAAATTTCTAAAAATTCGGAAGTGGAAACACAAGCCGTAAGTCTGCACTCTGGTTTCCCACAAGTGTCCACTTTTGAAACTCTAATTTTTAGGCTTGAAGGTGACTTTTAGTTGATATTTTTAGCTTGGTCAACAAGGAGTGGTTTTCAACAAGTCTTCAATGATCTTCAAACCCTTAAAGTTCCTAAATATGCAAACACACAAAGATAGAAGGAGAAAATGTTGATTGTTAAGGCATGGGGGTTTGCCTTGGTCAAACCCCTTTTTAGGTAATTAAACCAAAATGATGAAATAAGATAATGAAACATGAAACATAATGCAATTAGAAACTTTCCATGATGATTGATCTTGAGTTGCTACAACAATGGATGAAGAATCTTACTCTTGAATGCTTTTAGAATTGAGCTTGAATTCTATCTTGAATGCTTGATGAATGGTGATTGAATGAATGATTGAATTATGAATAGAATGAATTAGGGTTTAAAGATCTCTTTTTTATAGAAAATAGTTAAGAATAAGGACCATGATCAAGGACCAAGATTCAATTAGAAAATAACTTAATCAAGGGTGGAGATTAATTGAGAGAGAAAAGACATGGATAGATAAAGACTTGTGGTGGAAGATGAGATTGGCACAGAAAAAGAGGTGGTAAGAGAAATTAAATAATAAAGATTATTTAATTTAGGTGGCCAACATAGGAGAAATAAATGAAATATTAATTTTATTTATTTAAAAGGAAAGGCGAGAACAAAGAATCTAATTAAATAGTTAAAAATAATTATTTAATTGGGGAAATAAAGAAAGGATATTTATTTATAGAGAGAAAAGGCTAGTGAATAATTAAATAATTGAAATAATTATTTAATTATAGAAGAAGAAGGAAAATCTAATAATATTAGACTTAAATGCTTAATAAGAGTCTAGAAAAGTATGAAAGTGATTTACAACACTTTACAACACCTTTACAAGACATCGTTAAATGAAATTTATTGAGTTTGCAAAGGTCCAAGACTTAGTGTGGATGTGTAAAACACCTCACAACACCAAATCAAGGCCTCATTAAGTCTAATTTGTCATTAATTATTCCCATATCAAGCAAATTATACACTTTTTGGAAACACACAAACTACAGTTAACTCAATCCACCAAAGGTTTCATGAAGAATTTGAACAATCTTGTGACTGTACGTTACCATACAGGCCTACATATAGAGAATAATACAAAAAAAATCTAGAAAACAGTGAGAACTTTATTGGTTTTTCCCTCAAATCCACCAAGCCAACCTTTACATTAATGGAATTCACATTTAAACCTTCCCCATCATGAACAAACCGACTCAACTCCCTAAAACTAACTTTCAAACTCCCCATGACCATTGGGGTTCAAAACTTGCACTTTTACAATTTCTTTTTTATGACAACATTAGCATTTTTTGCATTATGTGCAATTTCACACTCCTAATCACCTAGAACATTGGATTTGGTCTATTTATACCTTATTCATCCTAGAAACATGACCCCACAGTGGAAAAATGACATTTTACCCACCTTGACCACTTTTGTCAACATTGACAACTTCTTGCCATGATTTGCAACATTTGCAATTCAAACCCAAAGGACACCAAAGTTTTTAAATTACAACAAAATGGTCTCCATTGACCTTATTTAGACTCAAACACTCAACAACTTAGAATCTAACACCTAGACTCAACTCTCCATGAGACAACTAAAGAGAAAACATTGAAATGATTGGTGCTCCTGCACCATACACACCGCCTAAAAATGTTTACAGGCCTCTTGGAAATTGATCCTCCATTGTTCCTCCTTTGAAAACTTCATTCCCTTGACCTACAAAAGACACCTTGACTAGTAAATTCAGATACCATTCTTGAATTCATGGGCATTTTGATATGGCTTCTCTTGCTTTGTAGCACATCCTCTAACCTCTTTTCCATTTGTGACTGATATAGGACCTACATCAACTACCATATGCCTTGATAATATAGCATTCCTACCTTCATGACTCTACCCTAGCTTTTCTACTTGTCTCACTCTTTCCTTTTCCTTGAATTTAGGCATCAAACTCACTATCCTCAAATCCCTTTCACTTTTAGACCTATACATCATTGTATCATAAGTCCTTGGAGTCTTTTCCCTGCCAAGACTTGACTGTCCCTCAACCTTTGCAACCACTATAGGACACAACAATGTTCCAACCAAAATTTTATCATCTTTCCTCAACACATCTTGCTTCATCAATTCACCATTAACCTTCTCTAGGTCAATCTCCATCTTCTTCTTCTCTTTATTCTTCCCTTCCAACTGTGTATCACCCTGTAATACCTTTGTCCTAATGTCTACAACCTTTTTCATGGCTGCCAACTTGTCATTCTTGACTTCCTCAATATGAAAATACTCCTTTCTACCCACCATGATCACCTTGGCTTTCTTGATCTTCTCTTTAGATTCTTCTTGCAATGAAATAAAAGTGAATGTGTTCCCCTCATGCTCAATCTGGTATGTATTAGCCCATCCATCATACATAGCATATTTATCAAATTTCCATGGCCTTCCAAGCAACAAATGGCAACGTTGCATTGGTAAAACATCACAAAGTACCCTATCCTTGTACCTTCCAATCTCAAATTCAACTAAAGCCTACTCATAAAATAGAAGTGATTGATCATCATTTAACCATGACACCTTATAGGGTGTTTCATGAGGAAATTTCACCAAACTCAACTTATCTACCATTTCTCTTAACACTATATTATTAGTGGAGCCTAAATCTATTACTAATTTGCAAACTTTACCTTTTCTCTTGCATGTGGTCTTGAATAGATTTCTCCTTTGCACTGGTTCTTTCTCCTTGGAGGCCTTCAAGAGTTGTCTTCGCAGCATCAAACTCTCACCAACTTTAGGAACATAATTATGACTTCATGAATTGAAACTTTCCTCTTCATCTTCTTGCACAATTTGAACCCTCTTTTCACCCTTTCTCCCATCCCCACTAGAAGTAACACCAAACTTATCAGGACACTTAAAAGATGGATGTCCAAAATCACCACAATTATAACACCTTCTTGAAAACACATTAGAACCACTTCCTTGAACAGTATTTCTGCCCCTAAAACTTGTTCTTCCACCTCTCCATCCACCTCTAGATTCAACCACTTGTTATTTTCCTTTACCAGCATCCTGCTGATCTTCTTTTGACTGTTTTAATGTAGAAAATGTACCTCTGCCCTTGGAAGTACTGCCTTTTCTTCTTGTTTCCTTCTCTTGTCTTCTCTTCACTTTCTCTTCTACCCTTATAGCCATTTGAAAAAATTATTCTATTATTTTTGGTGTCATCAAACTGATTTCATCTTGAATATTATACCTCAGTCCATTTAGATACCTTGCCACTCTTTCTTCCTCATCTTCCTCATGTTTTCTTCTTATACTTAACCTATAGAACTCCTCGGTGTATGGTTGCACATCTAAGTCCTTTTTCCTAAGATTTTGGAATTTTTTAAGCAATTGAACATTCTAATCATTAGGAAGGAACTTACCTTTGATTTTTGTCTTCATTCTCCCAAGAAGTGATCTTGGTCTTCCCCTTTTTCTACCTTTCTTCTTGCACAAAATCCCACCACAGCAAAGCATGTCCCTTTAACTTGGTCTTAGCCTTCTTCACCTTATGTTCTTCATCTACCTCTTCACTTTCAAAATAATTCTCCATGGCTCCTATCCAGTCCAAGAGCTCTTCACCATCCAGTTTACCCCCATACATAGGTAAATCCATTTTTCCATGTCCATCACCTTTCATAGACTTCAAAAGCTTCAACATCCTCACATCCTCTAGATCCAACTCTTCCTCTTCACTAGAAGTTTCTTCCTCTTCAAATTCACTCCCATCCATATCAACTCCAGCTTTAGACTTCAATGTATCCATCTCCCTTTTCAAGGCTTCTAATTCTCTAGCCTGCTAATCAACCTTCCTAACAACAGTGCTTCCTTTAGGAGGCATTTTGATTCCTCCAATTACACATGTTCCTTGCACATAATCCTTTAACCTTATCTCTCAAGAGACCTACTCCCTTTGCTCTGATACCAACAGATAGCAACCTAGGTTGGAAAACAACTCACTTTCCCAACACAAAGGTTTCCAAACCATTTTTCTTCTCACAAAACCAATTTTGGCTTACTGTCCAAATTTTCACCTAGACACTCTTGTAGGTCTACAGACCTCCTTTTCTCCCCTCAACTCTCAGAATCCCTTAACAACCCCTACAAAAAACCACCATTTTGGGCACCCATTAAATTCTTCTACAACATGCATCAAACCCTCACAAAACTCCTTTGGATCAACCTTCCAAAAAACATGAAATAATGTTGTCCAAGACCTCAATTAGGTCATATTTACAAAGGAAGTGTACTTTAAAATTTCCCTTTCACCCAAAAACCAATTGGGAAGCACTCACCAACCTAAAAAATCACTAAATCCACAACCTTCAAGGCAAGTTAGGCCCAGCAACACCCCTAACTCCAAAACCTTCTCTTTTCCCAATTTACACTAAGGTTTATTGATAAACCAACACCCAGACCTTACTAGTCCTTATCACCAACTCAAACACCTCTCACTAAGCCTAAACATGGTTAAAATATCAAGAAATATCACTGTCCCCAAATATTTCATCAAACCCTAAGCCAAAACCTTCACTTTCATGGTATAAACTAACTTAAACTCCCTAGGACAGTCATCCAAACGCTCACCCAACCTTACACTCTACTTATTCCAACCAACCTAAATCTAATCCTCCTCCATAGGACCCATTTCACTAGTCACAAAGATTACAGTTGGTGAAATGGTCCTTAGAACATGCTAATTGTTTACAAACCCCAAAACAGGGTATACCCGGGCATATTCAAGGAAACAAGAATAAAACTTTACAAATTCACTTTGATCTCCTCAAACCAAATGAAAACTATAGTTAACTCAAGCCACCAAATGTTGCATGAAGAATTTGAACAATCTTCTGACTGTATGTTACCATGCAGGCCTGCAAATAGAGAATATTACAAAAATTTCCATAAAACAATGAGAACTTTATTGTTTTTTCCCTCAAATCCGCCAATCCAACCTTTACATCGTTGGAATTCACATATTTAAACCTTCCCCATCATGTAAAAACTAACTCAACTCCCTAAAACTAACTTTAAAACTCCCCATGACCGTTGGAGTTCAAAACTTGCACTTTTACAATTTCTTTTTGATGACAACATTAGCATTTTTTGCATTATGTGCAATTTGACTCTCCTAATCACCTAGAACATTGGAGTTGGTCTATTTAGACCTTATTCATCCTAGAAACATGACCCCACACTGGAAAAATGGCATTTTACCCTCCTTGACCACTTTTGTCAATATTGACAACTTCTTGCCATGATTTGCAACATTTACAATTCAGACCCAAAAGACATCAAAGTTTTTCAATTACAACAAAATGGTCTCCATTGACCTTATTTAGACTCAAACACTCAACAATTTAGACTCTAACACCTAGACTCAACTCTCCATGAGACAACTAAAGAGAAAACATTGAAATGATTGGTGCTCCTGCACTATACACACCGCCTAAAAAGGTTTCCAGGCCTCTTGGAAATTGATCCTCCATTGTTCCTCCTTTGAAAACTTCATTCCCTTGACTTGCAAAAGACACCTTGACTGGTAAATTCAGAAAATCTTCTTTATGCTTACCATTCTTGAATTCATGGCCAATTTGATATGGCTTATCTTGCTTTGTAGCACATCCTCTGACCTCTTTCCCATATGTGACTGATATTGACTGCCATCTTCCTTATCAATATAGCATTCCTACCTTCACGACTCTGCCCTAGCTTTTCTACTTGTCTCACTCTGGTGCAAGAGCACCTAAACCCTTATTTGCAAAATTAATAAGTTGAAGGTTTGTTAGGTGGGTCAATAGGTGAGTCTAGGTGTGTTTTGAGTTTATTTACTTTAAATAATGTCTAAAAAGACCATTTACAATTTAATTGGGTGGTTTTGAGTCTTAGGAGTTAAGTTGGAAAAAAATGTAAAAAGTGTAATTGTTGTCAAGCAAGAATTTCAAAAATGCAACAATTAGGAATATGAAAGGTCAGGGATTTTAAAAGATAGTTATGGGAATTTGGTTAGTTGGGATTTGAATGGAAAATGTATAAAAGCCTCTCCAAGGCTCGAACAAGGTTGTTGAATGTTGTATTGAGGAAATCCCTTAAAAATACATTATTTATGTAAATTCACTGTGTTTTTGTTCTATTCTGGAACTGTACGGCCCATACAATCAGGGATATGCTTTGAATTTCATTATATTTCATAGTAGCATGTCTTAACTCTCAATTAAATCCAATTTGAGTGTCTTTCATTAAAATTTGTGGGAGATTTCTTTAAAAAATTTAAACAGCCCTGTTTACATAGAATTGAGGGTTTGATTGGTGTAAAAATGGGATAGTAGTCATTCCACCTACTGTCCAAATTTGTACCTCAATGGAATGACTCTGATAATTGTAGGTTAGGTGATTTAATGGTTTTGGAGGAAAATAAGTTGAGTTGTTGGTTTTGGGATGATGCCATAGGGTTGGGCAATGAAGTTTTCCTTGTGAAAAAGAGGTGTTGTGATAGGGTTTTGTCAAATTGTTGAAGAATCTATCAATATAATGATTTTTTGACCTTGTGCAGGGTATTTAAGAAGTGTTGGATGCATTGATTGAGTTTGGAAAGCCCAAGAGTCATGATTTTCAATAAACCCTAGTGTTTTTGCATGGAAAGAGAGGGTTTGGTGGATCAGCATCTTAGAGGACTTGAAACTATGAATTGATCATGGAATCTGGTGTTTTGTATCAAATTTAGTAACTAGAAAAAGATTTTGAGTGAGAACTTGGTGTTTTGGAAGTACTTCCTTTGGAAAATAGGGTTAATTGAGTAGCCTAAAATAGGGGTAGTGTATTGGATCTCAATATTGGTACAAAGAAGTCACTTGAAACCTTTTGGGGATGTTGTGTTGGTTCTGTGGTAAGTCTTAATTGATGTTTGTCAGGCCTTTGTATGGCCTTCTCTAAAATATATTGTGCAAAGTTGGGTTTTGAGGGCTACAAGCCTATTGGTGAGTGTTTGAAACTAGTTGAGTGAATTGTGTTGTGAGAGTTGATTCCTTGTTTAAGTTTGATCAATTTGTGTTGGATAGAGATTCATCACCACCTTGCTTACATCACACTCTTTCCTTTTCCTTGAATTTAGGCATCAAACTCACTGTCCTCAAAGCCCTTTCACTTTCAAACCTATACATCACTGTATCAAAAGTCCTTGGAGTATTTTCCCTGCCAAGACTTGACTATCCCTCAACCTTTGCAACCACTAAAGGACACAATAGTGTTCCAACCAAAATTTTATCATCTTTCCTCAACCCATCTTGCTTCATCAATTCACCATTAACCTTCTCTAGGTTAGTCTCCATCTTCTTCTTCTCTTTATTCTTCCCTTCCAACTGTACATCACCCTGTAATACCTTTTTCCTAATGTTTGCAACCTTTTTCATGGCTGCCAATTGGTCATTCTTGACTTCATCAATTTGCACATACTCCTTTCTACCCATCATGATCACCTTGGTTGGCTTGATCTTCTCTTTAGTTTCTTCTTGCAATGGAAGCAAAGTGAATGTGTTCCCCTCATGCTCAATCTAGTATGTATTAGCCCATCCATCATACGCAACATGTTTATCAAATTTCCATGGCCTTCCAAGCAACAAATGGCAATGTCACATTCGTAAAACACCACAAAGTACCCTATCCTTGTACCTTTCAATCTGAAATTCAACTAAAGCCTGCTCATTAACTAGAAGTGACTGATCATCATTTAACCATGACACCTTATAGGGTGTTTCATGAGGAAATTTCACCAAACTCAACTTATCTACCATTTCTCTTAACACTATATTATTAGTGGAGCCTGAATCTATTACTAACTTTAAAACTTTACATTTTCTCTTGCATGTGGTCTTGAATAGATTTCTCCTTTGCACTGGTTCTTTCTCCTTGGAGGCCTTCAAGAGTTGTATTTGCAACATCAAACTCTCACCAACTTTAGGAACATAATTATGACTTCATAAATTGAAACTTTCCTCTTCATCTTCTTGCACAATTTGAACCCTCTTTTCACCCTTTCTTTCACCCCCATTAGAAGTAACACCAAACTTATCAGGACACTTAAAATATGGATGTCCAAACTCACCACAATTATAACACCTTCTTGAAAACACATTAGAACCACTTTCTTGAATAGTATTTTTTCCCCTAAAACTTGTTCTTCCACCTCTCCATCCACCTCTAGATTCAGCCACTTGTTCTTTTCCTTTACCAGCATCTTGTTGATCTTCTTTTGATTGTTTTAATGTATAAAATGTACCTCTTCCCCTGGAAGTACTTCCTTTTCCTCTTGTCTCCTTCTCTTGTCTTCTCTTCACTTTCTCTTCTGCCCTTATAGCCATTTGAAAACATTCTTCTATTATTTTTGGTGTCATCAAACTGATTTCATCTTGAATATTATACCTCAGTCCATTTAGATACCTTGCCACTCTTTCTTCCTCATCTTCCTCATGTTTTCTTCTTATACTTAACCTATAGAACTCCTCAGTGTATGCTTGCACATCTAAGTCCTTTTGCCTAAGATTTTGGAATTTTTTAAGCAATTGAACATTCTAATCATTAGGAAGGAACTTACCTTTTATTTTTTCCTTCATTCTTTCCCAAGAAGTGATCTTGGTCTTCCCCTTTTTCTACCTTTCTTCTTGCACAAAATTCCACCACAGCAAAGCATGTCCCTTTAACTTGGTCTTAGCCTTCTTCACCTTGTATTCTTCATCTACCTCTTCACTTTCAAAATAATTCTCCATGGCTCCTATCCATTCCAAGAGCTCTTCACCATCCAATTTACCGCCATACATAGTAAAATCCATTTTTCCATGTCCATCACCTTTCACGGCCTTCAAAAGCTTCAACATCCTCACATCCTCTGGATCCAACTCTTCCTCTTCACTAGAAGCTTCTTCATCTTTAGAGTCACTCCCATCCATATCAACTACAGCTTTATACTTCAATGTATCCATCTCCCTTTTCAAGGCTTCTAATTCTCTAGCCTTTTGATCAATCTTCCTAACAAAAGTGCTTCCTTTAGGAGGCATTTTGATTCCTCCAATTACACCTTTTCCTTGCACACAATCCTTTAACCTTCTCCCTCAAGAGACCTACTCCCTTTTCCCTAATACCAACTGATAGCAACCTAGGTTGTAAAACAACTCACTTTCCCAACACAAAGGTTTCCAAACCATTTTTCTTCTCACAAAACTAATTCTGGCTTGTTGTCCAACTTTTCACCTAGACACTCTTGTAGGTCTGCAGACCTCCTTTTCTCCCCTTAACTCTTATAATCACTTAACTACCCTTGAAAAAAACCACCATTTTAGGCACCCCTTAAATCCTTTTGCAACATGCTTTAAACCCTCACAAAACTCCTTTGGATTAATGTTCCCAAAAAACATGAAATAATGTTGTCCAAGACCTCAATTAGTTCATATTTACAAAGGAAGTGTACTTTAAAATTTCCCTTTCACCCAAAACCCAATTGGGAAGCACTCACCAACCTGAAAAATCACTAAATCCACAACCTTTAGGGCAAGTTAGGCCCAGCAACACCCCTAACTCCAAAACCCTCTCTTTTCCCAATTTACACTAGGGTTTATTGAAAAACCAACACCCAGACCTTACCAGTCCTTATCACTGACTCAAACACCTCTCACTAAGCATACACATGGTTAAAATATCAAGAAATATCACTGTCCCCAAATATTTCATCAAACCCTAAGCCAAAACCTTCATTTTCATGGTATAAACTCACTTAAACTCCCTAGGAAAGTCATCCAAACGCTCACTATACCCGGGCAGATTCAAGGAAACAAGAATAAAACATTACAAATTCACTTTGATCTCCTCAAACCAACTGAAAACTATAGTTAACTCAAGCCACCAAAGGTTTCATGAAGAATTTGAACAATCTTGTGACTGTACGTTACCATACAGGCCTACAAATAGAGAATAATATAAAAAAAATCCAAAAAACAGTGAGAACTTTATTGGTTTTTCCCTCAAATCCACCAAGCCAAAATTTACATCGATGTAATTCACATATTTAAACCTTCCCCATCATGAAAAAACTGACTCAACTCCCTACAACTAACTTTCAAACTCCCCATGACCATTGGGGTTCAAAACTTGCACTTTTACAATTTCTTTTTTATGACAACATTAGCATTTTTTGCATTATGTGCAATTTGACTCTCCCAATCACCTAGAACATTGGATTTGGTCTATTTATACCTTATTCATCCTAGAAACATGACCCCACACTGGAAAAATGACATTTTTCCCACCTTGACCACTTTTGTCAACATTGACAACTTCTTGTCATGATTTGCAACATTTACAATTCAGACCCAAAAGACACCAAAGTTTTTCAATTACAACAAAATGGTCTCCATTGACCTTATTTAGACTCAAACACTCAAAAAATTATACTCTAACACCTATACTCAACTCTCCATGAGACAACTAAAGAGAAAACATTGAAATGATTGGTACTCCTGCATCAGTCGCCCATATTTCTCCTCCTAACAGAACATGGCACATGGACTAGTTAAAATAATTAATATGAAATCATTTACTTTTTCTTAGGAAATAAAAAAATATCATTTAACATATTAAATATACTTACAAATGTACAAATCAAGGCTTGTAAACCTTTCTAGCCACTGTGATGCGTGGTACGAAGTTTGTCAAGCCTAGCCTTGGAGGCCTTGTCCTGAAACATATACTAATTCAATTTAACTATGCACAAATAAAATTTAAAAATCATTTAATAAATTTGATATAATATTATGAAAAATTCAAATACCTGTGTACTCTCCTCACTGGACTTCCTTCGTGCATCATACTTCTCATATTCTTTTACAAGCTCTTTCCATACTTTCACACTTACATCAATTGGCCTTTTTTTGAGCCTTAGCTCGGGAGAGTGTTTTTTCATCTTCTTTGTTTGGTTGTACCGAAATATCTTGTAGTTTTGAGAAATTTGTAGCTTTATCTTCTTTACAGACCAACTTGTGCCAAATTCAATCTCCATGTCATGGATAACTATTTTTTGCAGGTGCATGGGTATCTTTGAGAATGGAAAATGTAGATGGTCTTTGGATTGTTAAAGGAATGATTCCTTCAACCTATTCACATTTTTTTTCAAGCATCTGTCATTCGGACTTCCCCTGAAACCACATCGTATTCTATCTTGGTATCGTAGCTACCAATGCAAGATGCAAAACATGGCGTGGTGGAAGAAGTTTGTTTCCCAGGAGTGGTTGGGACATTGGAAGTCTCTACTCCCTGTTCCACATTCTTAGAGATTATTTTTATTGATTTCCTCCTAGGTATTTTACTCGATCCAGGACCGGTTGGGGAATCAATTGATTCCCTTTGACATGGTTGATTTGGTTGCAATGTTTGAGGGGCTTTACTAGATCATTTTTCTATGTATTTGGCAAGCATTTTCAATTCCACACCATCCAATTTGTTCACTTCCTCTACCCCCAATATGGAAGCCAATGCCTCTTTACCTTTATCAGTCTCATAACCCTATATATATATAATAAATTTCTTCTTTTAAATTTAGAAATAAAAAACTAAAAACTAAAAATCAAAGAAATAATGGAAACATTTACAAATCTATAAATTGACAATGAATTACCTTATTGTGGCCAGAGTCTCCTCCCTTTGCTCCCTTCCCTCTATTGCTTGACACTTTGAGGCAACCTAGGGAAAATTGTTTTCATCCAGTCTATGGAGGAAAAAGAAGTACACACTGCCAGGTATGAAAGTTTTCGTCCAGTTTGTGGTATGAAAGCAAGCCACCAAAAAAATAAAACTCGATTTATGCATAACTGAGGTATTACATAGAGCTAGTATTTATCTAGGAAGAAAATAGAAAAATATGATTGAGGTTGCATGCATTATGATTGTCGGACTAATGTATTTGACGTCGTACAACATTTATCATTTTCAAAAATCAAAGGACCGTAAAAGGAAAAAATGCATAAAATAATTTGTAACCCATTAGAAAAATAAATAATGCATAAAAGGAAATAGAAATCAAACCATTAGAAAGTGGGTTACACATACCTGAATAGAAACATCAAAAATGTGTTTTCCAAGAATATTCTAGCTTTTTGTGTCTAGATCGATTACATTTGGAATATATGTTTCAGCGAACTGCAATTTTACTAGATATGGCCCATTTTGAAGCTCTAAACCAATGTACATGGAAAATACGCATGTCATTTGATAGATTTTTGTATCTAATGTATTTGAAACTAGATATCTAATGGATCGTGTAAATTTTTGTGTGATAGATTCCATAAAAGACCAAGTATGAAAGTTAAACCGGGCGAACAAAATAAAACTCTAGTGTAGGCGAGAATTTTTAATTTTGTCAAGTTATGAAAGTTTTTTTTTTTTGTTTTTTTTTGTGTGGTATTTTTTAACGCTAACTTTAGCACCAAATTTTAGGCCTAAATGTAATCTCTTTGGGGTGCCAAAGGCGGCACAAAGTGCACCTAATTTAGCGCCTAGTTGTGCCAAACCAAAATGTTCCTCATGCAAACATTTGGAATTGAGGTAAATTTTTAAGTAGTAAGGGTTTTATAACATTGGAATCTAGTGTGAAAACAACATACCACCAACTAGCTTGGAAAAAAATGGATAAATCCTAGAAACTTTACATAATAAAAACATAATTTGATGGAACTTAAAAAAAGTATTATGTTTTAGTAACTTGAAAACCAAACTCTTTTACCTATCAAACAAATAAATTCAAATCTCATGCCTTCTCTTAGTTAATGAAGATATGCATGCTAGCTAAATCAATCAAGATGTCAAAGGTTTTAGCTAGTGGCTAGACTTCCATGCAATACTAATTATGAAAACATAACATATTAGGCTACAAATATGATTTCCATACAAGTAGGTCATGCTATGTATCAATCTTTCATTAAAGTTGTAGTAAATTGTTAAGTCTTATATGGGTTGAGCCATTTTTAAATATTTTTTTTTATTTGATGAGGGGATTTCTACATAACTAAGCCAACTACTTTCACCATGGCCTCTATAGAGGATAAACACCAATCATGAAAAATAAAAAATCAAGAATTAAAGTTTTGGATCTTATCTAAGATAAATATTCTCACACTATCCAATGTAAAGTAGGTTTCAATCAAGAATAAGGAATCCAATCAATAGTTTTCAAAGAGAAAACATCTATGGTTTTAATGAATTTGTGGAAGAAGTGTAAGGTAGAGAACAAGCTAAAATTATTAGTAATAGGTTTTCTTTCATCTAGGATAACAAGGGACCATGGAAGGGATGTTCAGCTAAAATTATTAGTAATAGGTTTTATTTGTAGTCAGCTTGTAAATAAATGTCTTTTTGATGTGAATTTGTAGTCATCTTGTAATCATAAGATTTGAGCTCTACTTGTGAAGATTTTGCATGTAAACTTTTTGTGAAGAGAAAAATGTTGCAATGTCCTATTTTGTTTTTCATGGTGCATCTTAATGAAAAGCGAGTGTATTAACAAGATAATTTCAACAATATTCTCTTGGTGCATAGTTGTTATGTGACTATTTTCATTGTTGTGTATTACAGGATCTAGAGGAGGCCATAGCAAGAGGACGTGGATGGCATAGAACTACTAAATCATAGAAATGAAAGTGGGTGGAAATAGATGTGACAACGAAATCTGTAGACACAATAGAGGTACGGAGAGAAAGCAACCTCAACCAAAGGAGGAAGGTGTTTATGAATTCACAAATGCTACAGAGGAGATAAAGTCATTTTTTGTCCATGAGGCCTCTGAGGTCAAACTTATTGGTTGAAAATGTATAGGAATGGTGATTAAATGTGATTCTATGATCAAGGGAAAAGTTTAAAAATTAGGATGGCCAAAACATGATATCAATATGTCAAATATATGACTAAAGTGAGGTTTTGTGTTGGATAGCATATTCGTTGAAATGATATAATTGGTGTACTAAACATTATTTACTATGTTATGTATTATAGGGGCAAGACGAGGCCATGGAAATAAATCATGTCATATCAAATAAGGACACAACGGATGAAGCGGGACATCAGGTACTCAAATTTTGACTTAACTTAGGAAAAAATGATATGATGGCATTTTGTAATACGTCCATATTTTTTCACAGTATTATTGAAATTTATAATGTATTATCCAATCTTGACATAAATTAATGCATGTTGTTGATTATTTTAGATGGAGATTGGAGCAAATGCAAAGCCTAGGCGTTCAACTAGCAAAAGAACAAGATATGTACATGGACGTGGACCTAAAATTGTTAAATCCCATAGAGGACAGTGGGTGGAAGAGGATATGACAATGGATCCTGCAGACACAACAAATGATTGCACTAAACAAGAGGTTGGTCTGGACTACAGTACATGGGATGAATACTTTGAGAAAATTGTTGTTTGTTGGTGTTTTGTATGTCGTGGAAAGAAACAATTCAAATGAGCGATTGTACAAATAAATTACATATATGATGAGCTTCCAGTCGATAGTATGCCTCCTACAATCGATTCAAATCCAATAGGAATTGTGGTAAGGAATTTTTCCAATTTGATATAAATAACATGTATACTTTGTTTAAACATTGTTTTATATTATTTAAATAACTAATTATTTTATTAATGGATACTTGCAGGATAAATCTCTTTGTTTAAAGTTTCCTGGATCACTGAATTCTAGCCTAGAGGGCAATGATCATTTATCAGATGATACATCTAACAAAAATATGTGCCATTATACTAGCTCAAAAGATAAGGAATTAATGAAAACAAGTAACAAAACAAGAACTGGTTTAAAGATGCATAATTTGCTTAAATACAAGGGGAAGGTGGACTACATACCCTATGAGAATGAATGTGATGGATATGATGACTTGCCCCTAAGTTTGAGATCAATTTACAAAGAGATTTGATCGTCGACTCTATTGCGCTTGTCCTAGTGATCAACAACTACCTAGAGTGTATGAGGTGTTTTAATTTTTGGGATACAACTACATGATACGACCCTCCAATATTCATGGAGTGAATCTAGGCCTCTTTATTGTCCAAAATGTACATGTGGGATCTAAACATAGAAACAATTCAAAAAAAACCACTAGGAGATTAATTCCATAGTATGGTCCATCATATTATAGTGGTGAATGGAGAAGGCTAGCAAAATATAATCCTAGCATGTCGGCATATGGTCTAAATTTGAATATGTATACACATCATCTCCAATTGGAAAGTGGAAAAGAAATGAATAGAGGTCATCTTATGTATATAGATGGACGTGCATACACACACAAAAATATTGCAAGATTTATAAATAGTAGTAAGGGAAGGGACCCTACTGTAAGACCGGATTGTCAATTTGTTGAGGTTATAAATGATAAAGATGGAGATATGGAAAGAGAGGCTGATAGATTGATAATGGTTTAGGCTATTATGGACCTTACCATTGGGTATGAGTTATTGATTGATTACCCCTTCTTAAAACACACTCTTGTGTGAAAGAAAAGGAAAGAATAGGGTCTCCCTAAGGATGTTCTTAAGGGAAAAAAACCAAAGAATAATAAATGAGTGTGGACTGATGTTTTATAAACTATGTTGTCAAAATTATGTTAAATTTAAATTATTGTATAAAAAAGGTAGTTTATAAAATAATGTTCCATTATTCAATTGATGTATATATGTTCATACAATTTTTATTT
Source organism: Sequoia sempervirens (assembly GCA_007258455.2). Classification (NCBI taxonomy): domain Eukaryota; kingdom Viridiplantae; phylum Streptophyta; class Pinopsida; order Cupressales; family Cupressaceae; genus Sequoia; species Sequoia sempervirens. Next base: position 241,530 of record VDFB02334225.1, read on the forward strand.
TTATTTTTTAAGCCATATTTGATTATATTTCTTTGAAATTGATACATTTATGATTTATCCAATTGTTACCAAACATTAAATAATGCTTGCGTTTGTTGGTAGGTAGAAGATGTTGATGAAACACATACTAATACCCAAGATCCAACTGGGTTATTAAGATTTGGACGAGATGATCCAAACCATTCTTTAAACAATACCAAGGTGAAAAGAGAAACATTGAAGAGAATACTACCAACTGAGAAATTTGAAGAGATGATGAGATCTACATACACTGATGGCATGCCACCTAGCCTTAATGATGATGATCATGATAGTGAAAATGCAATGCATGAAGAAGGATTGAATGAAATGCTTACAGGTTTCTTTGGGGATGGAAACAATGATGACAATAATGATCATATGGTTGACAGTAACGATGATAGTAGGGGTAATTACCAGCAACATAATGTTGATGATAACAACCTAAAAGACTCCATCAAGCAAGCAGCGAAGATACCCGTGTTCAAATCAAGTGCAAGTAGAACCTCAAAACTGGCATGCACATTAATATTATTAGAAATCAAGTCACTATTTGGTTGGTTAGAGAAAGAATTCACTACCCTACTGAAGTGAGTTGAAATCTATTTCTTATTTTGCATTGTCAATTGGTGTACATAATTCGTAAACATTCATCAACCTCATTTATATTTCTTTAAGGGGATTTTAAAAATATATATTGTATATAAATAGTCCTAGTATAGATTGACATATCAAACATGATCATCATAAGTCAAAATTTCAATTGATTTAATCTCTGGCAATCTTACAGGGCACTAAAAACTAAAATATTCCCTAAAGAGAATGTGTTGCCATCAACTTGCAGAGAGGCGCATCTATTGTTGGTTGAGTAGGGGATTGAATATAAGAAAATTAATTCATGTAAAAATGATTGCATTTTATACAGAGATGAATATCAAAACAAGGTAGAATGCCCTGTATGCAAAGTGAAGAGATATCGTACAAATGTACAAGGTCCTACAGTTCCAAAGAAGGTTTTACGTCACATGCCAAGTATACCTAGACTTCAACGAATGTTTCATTGCAAGTCACTTGCACAATTGATGGACTAGCATGCAAAGAATAGGAGTAAAGATGGATTCATTCAAATTCTAGTTGACTCCAAAGCAATAAAACACATAGAGGAAAAATGACCAAGAAAATTCAAAGATGAACCCCATAGTATCAGGTTTGGTCTTTCAATTGATGGAGTGTGCCCATTCTCTTTCCTGAGCTCAAATTATAGTGTTTGACCAGTCGGATTCATAGTATACAATATTCCCCCATGGATGAGTGTTAGAAAGGAGCACCTTATGCTAACTCTCATTGTTCCAGGAAAACATCAAGTTAAAAACACGAATGTTTATCTTGCGCCTTTTATTGATGAGATGCAACTGCTATGGAAAGGCATAAGAATGTATGACATATCATGTCCTCCATAAAATAGGTCCTTCACGTTGTATGGTGTGCTATGTTGGACTATTCATGATTTCCCAGGACTTGGTGTTTGTTTTGGTAAGATAAAATATTTACGTATTTACACTCATAATTTATTTTCATCCCAACTTTCATACTTAGTTTTATACTATTCTTTTGATGTTATTAACATTACTTATTAAATTGCAGGGCTTCAAACAAAGGGGATATTTGCATGTCCAAGATGTGCAAAACAATTTCAAGGGGGGTATTCTAAAATTCTACATAAATTTATTTATGTAAACAACAGGGTTTTTCTACCACTTGATCATAAGTTTAGAAATTGCCTGAAGAATCAATTTGATGGAAAAGTTAAAAATAGAGGCCCTCCCATGATTATGGGTCCAGGGGATTGGCTTAAGAAGTATGAATATGTTGAATTGAAAGTTTGAGAGGATTTTTTTGATCGAGGTGATTCACTTGAAGATCCAGAACAAGTTGTAGTTAATATTCTAGAAGGAATGAAAAGGAAATCCATATTTTATGAGATACCTTACTGGAAGGATCTATTAATATCTCACCTATTAGATCCTATGCACATCTTCAAAAATGTTCCAGATTCTATATTTCGACATATATCAGGAAAAGAGAAGGACACCTTGTCTTTGAGGAGAAATATTTCTCTTTCGCAAACCAAAATTGATAGAAAAAGTTTGTGGCCAAACAGGGAAAATGAAACATATGCAAAAGCTCCATGGATTTTGAAAAAAAAAGAGCTAGACCAACTAAAAAATTTCATTCGTTTAATAAGGACACCTACTAGCTATGGGTCATCATTGGCTAAAGCTTTTACAGTTGATGGACATATCACAGGATTTAAAACACATGATTTTCATAATTTTATGAAGGTATTATATATCATCATTTAACATTTACTGGTAACATTGATTAAGTACTAAATATATTTTAATATTTTGTTGTGTGAGAAAAATTACTAATGACCTTTTCATAAATGTGTTTGATAGCATATCATGCCATTGGCCATTAGGGGGGATTCTTGTCTTACATTTGACTTAAGGAATGCTATAAGTCGATTGTCAACATTTATAAGGTATGTGGTTATATGAAATGTTCATGTGTGAGAGACATAGAGATATTATATTGCATTTTAATTTTTGAATAAAGGTTCATACTAATTTACTATTCTTATATTAGGTGGGTGACTACCAAGGAGATCCACAAATGTGAAGTGCCAAAATGGAAGAAGGAAATTGTAGAAATTGTATGTGTATTTGAAGAGGAGCTCCCTACAAGTTTCATGGACCTACAAGTCCATTTACTTATACACCTAGTCAATGACATTGAATCGGTGGGTGTCATATCAATGAGGTGGATGTTTTTCTTTGAGAGGTATATGAAAACTCTAAAAAGATATGTCCAACAAAAGGCACATCCAGAGGGTTGCATGGTTGAAGGGTATGTATTGAATGAAGCATTTTTCTTCTTGTGTGAATTCCTTGGTAAGGATTTTGAAGATGGGCGAAGCTTCTGGGATGAAGAATGAGCATCAGATATTATTGATGGAGAAAAACCACAATCTAATGGTGTTCAAATAGAAATTAGTAAGTAAATTCATGATCAGTGTGGTTTTTTTTCTTGCAATCATTAATTTACTCTAATTTATTTGTCAAATTAACAGCATGGCATTTGGAGTTTGAAATAAACATGTTGACATGTAATAGGTGTAGATGAAAGTGCTATACTCAACAAGTTCATTCTATACCACATGGAATTTATGAACAAATGGATTGATTTGTATGATAAAAAGAGAGAAGAAGTGTTAGAAGCAAGGAGACAATTTAAGAGATCGAACCCAAGGAATACTCCACTTCCCACTTATCTACTTGGGGAATGGGGCAAAGATTGTACACTAGAATGGATTACTGAACAAATTCAAAATCAAATAGAAGATGCAGGTATAGATTCAAACATAACAGAAGATGAAATCAACATGTCTAGAGGATGTGAAAGAAAGGTACAGTTGGAACTTTACAAAATTTGTTTCCTTACAATTTTGACACTATTAGCTATTTTAATATTTGTCATTATATTTTTTCACTAAAATAAATGGTCTTTCACTGGTGAGGAAATGTCCAGTAATGTGGGCATATGGTCAACATTATCGTGTAGAAAGTGTAGATGAAAAGAGACGATCCTTCAATTGTGGCATCATGGTTGACTTCAAGCAATCCAGTCGATCAAGCTCAAAAGATAAGAATATAATTGAAGGGAATCTACAATATGTTGGGTAAATAAAAGAAATTATTGAGTTGGATTACTGCTCTTTTAAATGTTGTACATTTAAGTGTAGATGGTATGAAGCATTTGAGAGGACACGAAGACATGATACCATAGTGGATTGTTTTCTATAGATTCCTCATGGTTCCTACTGGAGGATAAGGAGCCTTATGTTCTACCAATTCATTGTGAGCCGGTATTTCTTTAACTCAAACAAGAAGCGGTAGTGATCATTAATATATTAATTCATAGTTTATTTTGAATATATACATGTATTTATTAATCAATAAAATTGTTATAACATACATCTAATATATGTATGTCATTCATGTGCAGGTATTTTTCTATGAAGATATTTTGGACCCGAAATGGATATTTTTCATACATTATGATCCAAGATTAAGACATGTATTTTATGATGCATTAGTGGATACTGAGCAAAACATGATGGCCAAAAAAATGAGAGAGGGATTAGAGAACATAGAAGAAATTGGCATCCATGATGATGTTGAAGATGGTTATGTTTAAGCACAAGAAGACAACAATCTAGAGTTAGATGATGTTATGGAAGAAAACAATATGGATGGTATAGAAAATGATGATCCAAATACATCTAGTAACAATATAGATGGTCTACAATAAAATTTCAATGATGATGAAGATGATGCAGGTCAAGATGAGGATGATGATAATATTAAATACTTGAAAGAACATATGAACATTGACAATTATACACTAGATGAAATTGTAGCAAAAAATAATGTTAATGACCGAGACTTCTAAATTTTCATAATTATTTACAATCCATGTTTAAAAAAGGATGATTCTTATGGCCTAAACTTTGAAATGATTTAGTAATATTATTTGTGTCAATACAAATTACCTATTGCAATATCCTTAAACTATTCAATCTTTGGTATGAATTGTTGGCAGAAAAAATTAGGATTACTTGGATGCTTCTTCCATTCATTTTGTATCAACATATGTTCGTGAAGACACAAAAGTTAATAAAATATTAATGCACGTAACTCACAATTATTTGAATAATCAACTTTGTTAACTTTATTATTTTTATATAGTTTCCATTTTTATGTTGAACATAATTTTGAACGTGTAACTAAAAACATCCACAATAAATGCTTTACTGTATCAGCATATTCATTCTCATAAGCATAGTATTGAGGCTCAATAACTGATATTCATTCAAATATAAGAAGAAATAAGTATGGAAAACATAAGAAAAATACATAATGATAACACAGTCATGGAGAATCTCTGATAATAAGATGTTCTATTTCATTCATAAGCTCAAAAGTTACACCAACAGAGTTTTGGTACACCCTTCCACTCATACCTTTATTATTTTTTATCAAATTTTATATAGGGATTACATATTATCAACCATAATCCCTAAGCCATTAACCATTAAACTACCTAAGCCCTAAGCCCCAAATCCCTTATCTTTTTACCCTTAATCCCTTAAACCCTAACCCATTGTTAGGTTTCAAAAGTGCAGGTTTTGAGCCTTAAGAGGCTATCGATCTCTTAGTACAATTTTGGACAATGAAAGAGGCAAACAAGATTGATCACTTCTTACTCTTTAGGCTTTGCTAGACCTAGGCGGGTGTACCTAAGTGACAGGGTAGACTTAAGGGTTTGAGAATGATCTTCTAATTTAGACAATCTACTCACAATGGCACATGGGGGTGAAGTAGATGCAAGAATTGATGACTAATACCTACTAAGAGAGTTTGAATAATCAGAAATGAGAATTAAATTTATATAAAATGTTCTAAATTTGACCAGTGCCTAATCTATTGGGTGAATGGAGTTGATGGGTGGATGATAGAAATGGAGATAGATGTGTATGATAGGTAAACCTAATATTTATCTTAACTCTATTTGTTGGGCACTTTGGAATGTTTACACCTTGTGCAAACATGCAGGTTTGTTTGTTACAGTACTCTCCTTTAATGATCCTAGTGTTATTCCCTCAAATTATTGTGATTTTCTATAAGGGCCAAGGGTTTTCATGGGGCATGAAGGGATCCATCGACTAGTTTTCCCAATGCTAATGGTGCAATTTCCAATAGATTAGCCTTGGGTTTTTATGGAAAGTCATCTTCATCGGCAAAAAAGGAAATTTCTAGCAGGGTTAAAGGATTTAAGGGTATTCCTAGTAGTTTTTTTCATAACGGGGCTTGGATTCCTGATCGGAAAGCTTCCAAGCTTCCTAATAGGAATTTTCAGCACAAATCACATGCCACAAAATCTCTTATTAGGGAGAAGCAAGCACCCTTTGACATTTTTTCCTCTGATTTGGAATCTCTTGCATATTCTTCAAGTTCTTTTTGCTCATGGGTTGATGTGGCTTTTGTTCGGTCATGTGGTCATAAGGTTAGTTATGCTTCCCATTCAATGGCTTCTTTCCCCAATAATATTCTTATTCCTGATATTTTTGGGGCTCCCTTCATTCCAAAATCTTCTTTTTCTTGTCCGACCACTTTCCCAAATGACATTCCTGTTGTTTTCCCTAAATATTATGCTCCTTTGAGATCCCCTCTCACTTTTCCAAATAACATCATTATCAATAAGAAGGTTCTTTTGGGTCTGAATCTTAATGGTGTTGATGAGGTTGCACAGAGGGTTCATCCTAAGTCCCATATGCAAGGGAAGGATAAGGCTCTAGGTTTTAAAGGCAAGGAGGGGATCCCGAAATAAAATAACAATTTGGGGAGTGATCAAGTCAATTTTACTCTTCCTCATGCCATGCTTCAGCCACAGATTAATGATCTTAAGGGCGTGGCCCTCATTTGTAAGTTTTGAAATTTTACTCCAGATCTTAATTTTTTGAAATGTTGGATATTTCAAACTTGGTAAGGATCTAATCAAGTTTTCTTTTTAGATAAGGGGGAAGGTTTCTTTGTAGTGATTTTTTCTGATAAAGATTCTAGGAATGTTGTTTATAGGAAAAAATCTTGGATTTGTGAGGGTAACGGTTTATTTACAACCCTATGGACTCCAAATTTTTGTCCTTCTCAAACTAGGGTGCAATTCATTCCCTTTTGGGTTCAGTTGCAAGGGTTACCCTTGGAGTACAGAGAGTCGAGCATTATTAAGGCCCTAGGCAATCAGTTAGGCATTTTTTTGCACCAAGATTTACATTTTTTCTCTAATCCATCGTTACCGGTTAGGCTTTGTGTTCTTATTGATGTTTCTAAGATTCTCCCAGCAGTTGTCAATATTAAGTCAATCTACGGCTTGTGGAAATACAAGGTGGTTTTTGAGGATCCAAAGCAATTTTGTTTTCTCTGTCATTTCCTATTCATCCTTCAAAAAAGTGTGTGGAGTTTGAGGATTTGGATGCCAATAGGAATTCATCCAAAAGCTCTGTTAATATTTTGAATGATAGATCAATTGTGGCTTTTTCTACTCCTGCCAAGGATTTGTATCAAGAGAATTATGGCTAAAATATGGAGATAGGAATACAATTTTTTTCACATTTCATCACAAATTAAAAAAGCAAAAAGTTCTATTTTCTCAATTCAAGATAGTGTCATAGGAGTTTTTCTTACTAAAGAGGAAGAGATTCAAAATGGAGTCAAATTTTTCTCTACCTTATTAACTGCAAATAATAATGACAATTCTCATTTAGTAAGGGAAAGAGAAGAGCTTCTTCAGGATATTCCAAATTTGGTCTCTCATGAAGATAATGTTAGGTTGTTGGCTCCTTTTTCTCTCAAAGAAGTAAAAGAGGTGGTTTTCTCCATGCCCCCTGACAAAGCCCTAGGACCTGATGATTTCACTGCCATCTTTTATCAAAAATGTTGGGATTTTATTGGAGTTGATATTCTAAATGCATTGGAGGAATCAAGAAAATCAAAAGGTATGTTGAAAAAGTTGAACTGGGTAAGATTCATCCTATACTAGAAACCTTATTATCAAAAGAGGAAAGATATTAATTCCTCCCAAGCTTCATTGATGTATTTGGTGGATCGTCTAGCTAATTTGGGGTGTGAACAGCTTTCAAATATGGTAGTAATTCTGATTAAAGAGGGAAATTCCTAAAATAATCTCAAGCTATGGCTAATATTTAATATTCAATTACAGCTATGGATGTTAGTCAGGGCTTGAAATATTTTAGAAATAAGCATATGATACATAAATTTGTGATAACTATCTTACATTTAAATGAGATGATTTGGCAACACATATGTAATTGAAAATTACAAGTGTGTTTTGTTCTCGGCTAGACCTATGAAAAAGAAAAATAAAACATCATACTTGGTGAGCTGGCTACACATGTGTAATTGGCAATTACAAGTGTGTTATGAGTAATCATATGATACATGAATCTATGATAACTATCTTATGGAAATGAGATGCTTTGGAAACACATGTGTAATTGACAATTACAAATGTGTTATGTTTCTAACTAGATCTATGAAAAAGTGAAATTAAATCATTATACTTGGTGATCTAGCAACACGTGTAATTGGCAATTACATGTGTTACGACTAGATATTTACAAAAGAGAAATGAAAGCATCACAATTACATGTATATGAAAAACATCATTGATGATGTCACAATCAGGAAACAAAGTGATGCAAACAATTTTTACAACATCGATACTGCTATAAGCTTGTATGTGAAAAGCAGTCAATCGCACTCTACAGGACGAACCAGTTTTGTCATCGTACTCCTTAAAATGAGCTAGCACAAAAAATGATGTCATCAACATCAAACTTTAGTGTGGAAAATCTGATTGTATCACTTTTATCACCTTTTATATACTTAACATTTATTTATTGTTTGCAGGTTCATTCAAAGAATCATTTTTGTAAATGCTCTCGGTGATATGGTACAAATTTCACTTGTGTTGAACTGCAACATATTTATGCATCTATCCTAAATGTGTGGGAAGTATGTACTTCATGTGGACACCTAGGCATTGATAACTAATCATTATTGTACTCAAGGTTTCAAATTTTCTCCATCCTCTATATTAACTCTAACAATGTAAGTATTTGGTGTGTGTCGAAAATGGAAAAAATCTATGTTTTTTCCCAGGAGCTAAGTGGAGCCTTTGAATTTTTGAAAAAGCACAAAAGTGATGGAATATCGATCAAAAAAATTCTAGGTATTCTTCCCAGTTCAGCATTGGGAGTTCCCTTTCTCTAGGAGTCTGGATGAGTCTCATTTGCAGTTGGTATTCAAATTACAATTCCCGTGTGACTTCATATGTCTTAGGTGCATCATTGGTAGGGAAATTTTCCATCCAAAGACAAGAAGGATAATTTTTCAATCATAGATATTGTCCATTTTTATTTCCAATCTCATGGATATGTTTAAATGTCTTGACTTTGTGAATTTAATTATGGAGAGAATGATTAATGAGGTTTTCTTGCAAGATGATGCCCTATTGCTCGCAGCCTAGAAATATGTTTTTGGTTCTGATGATGGTTATGTTGGTGGTATTTTTTCACCCAACTTTCTTCCCCACAACAGAGCTTATGTTAATGTGTTTGATGCCTTGAAAGCTTCACTTGAGTTGAGTGACCCAAGTCCTTTAAACCGAGCTCTGACAAGGTTTAGTCACCATCTGGGAAGGGAGTTGTCTGAATGCTTAAGGGGAAAATGCCATTTTTCCTCCTTCATTCTCCATCATAATTTCCACCATGCAGCTACTTTGGTGAATAATCATTTACCACAAAGAGTTCCTCTATCTTCCTAGGTGGTGCCACAAAAGATACAGCAGAATATTAATCACCGTCGTGCAATTCTTGACATTAATGTCACTGCAAATTCACAAAATATGGAAGAGGGTGAAGAGGGTAAAAAAGTGCAAGGTGAGAACATGTGGAGATAATGCAAATGGAAGAATAAATTTTTGGCCATAAAAATCTTCTTGGGTTTTGGTAATGCATAACTGGGTATTATCCAAATTGCAAAGGTTTTTTGATGCAACCACCATAAGGAATGACCAAACAAGATTATCACAGATGATTGGGTTAGCCAATTGGTTTTTTATTATGTAAACTTCAAAGAGTAAGCATGGACAAAGATTACATAAGGATAGTGACGACTTCAGTATAATGATCGGCATTAAGGATTGTTGGTTGAAATTTTTCCTACTCAAAAATACAGGTGGATTGTATTTGGTTGATTGTGCTACAATGATTATGTAAAGTCATGTTAATGGTCCCATTTATGGGGATAAGTCGTAATATTTTAATTTTTCTAACCTTTTGAGCTATAACCAGAGGTTTTCTTCCTGGTTCTTTCCTGCCAGTATGCTCTTTGAACCAGGTTTTGTAATTGTAATATAGTGGCTTGCCACTTTTGCTTTGAAAAAAAATACTGTGATGCTATGAAATGATTTTTAATTCTTAGTTTAAGGGGAACCAATCAAAATAATTACCTTTAAAGGATTTTAATCCCCAAGGGAGCCAATTAAGATGAATTAACTAAAAGGATTTTAATTCTCTCCCCAAAACCCAATCAAAATAATCACATTGTAACAGCAAATGTGCCCTAATAAATCTTATGAATTTAAATAACTTGAAGAAACCACTTTGGAGACAACACACTAATAGATAAGCATGAAATTTAACACAAAAATTGAACACCAAAATAGATTACAAATTATGAGCAATCTTCTCCATTATGTTGTTTCAAAATATATACATTTATAGCAGAAGTCTTTGATATGATATGGATGGGTGAAATGTACAATCTATCTTCTTACCAATGCCTACTATAATGGAAATGAAAATGGAATATGATATGATGATCCTCTCAAAATTGGCCTTGGTTTCCTATTTATATAGGAAGCAACAAGCTTTGGGCCTTTTACAAAAAGAGATGACCCTTCAAAACTACTTCTCCTTCACCAAAACCCAATCAAAACAATCACACAGTAACAACAAATGTGTCCAGACAGATCATACAGATTTGAATAATTTAAGAGAACTACTTTGGAGACAGCACAGTAATGATTAGAAATGAACATCAACACAACAATTGAACACTGAAAATAGATCACGAAATATAGGTAGTCTTCTCCATTATATTGCTTTAAACAATATGCATTAATAACATAAGTCTTTTGATATGAAATGAATGGAAGGATATGTGATCTACTTGATTTTCCTAATGGTAATGATATATCATAAAATGAGGCTTTGGTTTCCCCTTTTGTATGGGAAGCTGCAAGCTTCAAACCTCTTACAAAATGATGTGTCTTTTCATAATTTTTTAACAAATTGTAAAAAACACGATTACAAATCTAAACAACTCGTAATACTTGCTATGTTATTCAATGTGGATACCCTGTGACCTCTCTGGATTTGGCAAGGTATATCCTCTCCATGATGAAGTATCAAATTGTCTAGTCCTTCTACTTCGATGACTACCCCTCTATGCTTAATGTATCTCTAGTCTGATTGATAAAAAAATTGATGGTTGACACATGATTGATGTACTCTTCTTCAACTTGAGTTTCCACATTATCGATTGTATCTTTCATCTAATATTCCATGTACAAAATTTTCTCAAGTTGTGTGTGTGTATTTTGCAGTACCATTTCTTCATCATTTATCTATTGTAATGCAAGAGGTATAAACATGGCTAGCTCATCCTTCCAATCACTTTGTTCTCTGGGATTACCAAGGCTATCAAAGAGTGTTGGGGGCTGATCAAATAATCAAGATCCCCCTTAATTTTGTTGTGATACTTGTTATGTGACTCCACCAACTTATTATATGCTTGTAGTACTTGATCCTTCATAGCCTTATCATTGATAAGCTCCTCTTTCTTTTCTATCATTCATTGTTGTAATCTCTTATTTTCTAAGAGAGCTGAGTGTGTTCGTTTAAATAATTCCCAATATTCATCAACAGGATCCATCATCATGTTGAATCTTAGCTTGACTATTTCAGATACAACATCGTACTTGGTGGTCTTTATTTTTATTTCTAGTTCATTGCATTTCTTTTGAGCCTTCTCATGGCAGTGTTTTCAATAGATTACATATACCATTGCATCCAATACCCTCTTATCATTTTCTACCCATGGAGAATACAATTTTGATGATGATGAGGAGGATATTTTTTCTCTGTGACTAGCCACTTCTTTCTTTAGTTTATCATTTTCCCTTACTAATTTCTCAATTTGTGCCTTATTGAACTTTGTCATGTTTATGTTTAACTCTGTTGTCTCAATGGGATTAGTATCCCCCACCTTGTGGACCAAGAGGTGTCCAAACATTTCGCTTGGATTATTGATAATAATAGGTCTTTTGTCTTGAGGATACAATGCCCAAATTAGTAAGGTGGCCTCATATGGATTGTACCTTGATACTGAATACATTTTTTCACTAGCTTCTTCATTTAGGTGAATTGTTTTATCTCCTCTTTTTCTGAAGCTATCGAACACTATGACAGAGCTAATGTCCCATCCTAGTAAGAGTAAAACCCCAACCTCTTGAAGCAGTTCTCTTCCTCTTTTGGGGGTGATAAACTCTAATTCCTTATCTACCACCTTTCTTAGTTCCTCTAAGGCAGTTGCCTCTTGTTCAGGAGTGATATCTTTTATTCTCTTTCTCAGAGTTCTACCTTTATGTTCATAAACAATTTTTTAACAAAATCACTGTCAAAGATAAACTCTTGTCTGGCCCTAACCCTCACATCATCAAAGAGTTCATTTGATGTTTCAAATTTGACTATGCTATGTTCCTGGAGTGGCTCATATTGTGTGACCATAGGTGCACTTATTTTCTCAACTTCATTATCTTTTGTATCACTTTCCTCTTCATACCCTTCCTCACTCATGGTTGTATCCATAGAGAAACTGACCTCAGGAGTGGGTTGTGAAGGTATGTAACTAAGGGGCTCCAAATTCTCAGCCTACATTCTTGAGTAAGTCATCTCAGGTGTTTAGAAGACTATTGGGGACACACCCTTAATCAATTCATCCACATGAGTGATGAGTTGTTCAACTCTCTCCAAAGGGTCTTGTACCTCATTGAATGCTTTTGAGTATGATGGGTTTTTTTCTTTCTTCCATGCCTCAATGAGCATAATCTTGTTATATATGGTCATTCTTTGTTTTGTTGAAGCCTCATCGCAATTCCTTATCACATCATCAACCGAGAATAGATGTTCATATTCAGATAACCCTTGTGACAATTTTGCTTTATTGATAAAATTTTCTCTGTCAAAATTCTTTTTTTATTTCCCAATGGAAAATTGTAGTGTGCCAATTTTTTGTGAATTTCCTCATATCCTTCACTAGCAATGATTGTAAAATCTCCAAAACATAAAGTACTAGGCATAATGGATTGCTTACTATACCCCTTAAGATGTTTTGCATCCGACTTGGCCAATTGTCTAACAATATCTAAATAAGCCAATCTATCTGGAACTATCCTTGGTAGCAAGTGTGGGGCTCCTTTGAACCTGTATATTCTAATCACAATGCAATCAGAGAATTTGTACCAATCTCCCCAGTTATGGTTCACCTTGTTATCATGGAATCTAGCAGCACTCGATCCACGAATAACCCTCTACGAAACTTGTCTGTTTCGTAGGTTCGTGATGTTCAAGCACGCAAAATGAGGTGATTTTCAATCCACCTCAAAGTGTGTTCCAAGTTCTCAAATAGTTTGTTTGAATGTTCCTTTGTGTTTGTCTCTCAAAGACCTTTGAAACGAATATCTTCACGAACTTTCAACGTTTATACTTAATGAAAATTGTGAAAAGTGTAAGAGCTCCAAAAAACATCGCTCCTACATCCAAAAATTTTCTAAGTCCCTAAAGTAGGGTTGTTGGGTCTATAATCCCCCCCACCCTGCAAAAGCACTAAAAATTAGCGCTTATGCACTTTATTCAAAAGTCAATTTGGTGCACAAGCGTTGATTTTTAGCGCTTGTGCACCTTTTCTCTATACTTAGTTGTTTTGAAGCTGGGCGGTGATTTTTCAACGTATTACACTTTTTCCAGTTT
>VDFB02334225.1:255385-265930 GCA_007258455.2 Sequoia sempervirens
GAAAAATCTATGCATGGATTAAAGCAACTCCTAGAATGTGGTGTTCATAATTTTGACACTTTTGTTTTGTCATTGGGATTTGTAAGATCGTAACCATCATTGTGTGTATTACAAAGTCAGTGACTAAGTTCTTATTATTGCTCTCTATGTTGATGATATGTTGTTCATAGGCAATAGTAAGTTAATGATTTCTGATCTTAAGTCTTAGTTGTCTGCAAAGTTTGAAATGAAAGATCTTGGTGCAACAAGGTATATTCTGGGAATGGAAATAACTAGGGACAGGAAGGGTAGAAAACTTTGGCTCAGTTAGAGTAAGTATATTAAGATTGTTCTAGAGACATTTTGCATGAATGATTGTAAGCAACTAGTTGTTCTAGTTTTGCAGGGAACAAAGCTATTTGTTGAAGATTGTCCAAAATCTCCTACTGAGATGGAGGACATGACCAATGTGCCTTATGCTAGTGCGGTTGGCAATCTAATGTATGCAATGGCCTGTACAAGGCTAAACATTGCCCAAGCAGTGGGAGTACTTAGTCGGTTTATGGCTAATCCTGGAAGGACACATTGGGATGTTGTGAAAAGAGTATTCAGATATTTGAAGGGCACTTCAAAATATGCTTTGTGTTACTATGGGAACTTGGTTGAATCACAGAGGACTCTCAGCATTCGAGGCTATGTGGATTCTAATTGGGCAGGGGACATTGACAGCAGAAGATCCACTAGTGGATATATCTTCATGATGAATGGTGGTGCAGTAAGTTGGATGAGTAAGCGGCAGGTTGTAGTCGCTTTGTCCACTACAGAGGCATAATACATGGCAGCAACACACACCTATAAAGAAGCAATTTGGCTAAAACATTTGTATTCTAACATTGGTTTTGATGTAGGGAAAATAACAATTTATTGTGACAACTAGAGTGCTATTTGTTTGGCAAAGAATCCTACTTTCCATGCCAGGATGAAAAATATAGATGTACAGTATCATTTTGTACGAGATATGGTGGAGGATGGAAAGGTCTCTTTAGAAAAAGTGGATACTCTGGAGAATGTTGCAGATGCATTAACAAAGCCAGTGAGCACAAACAAGTTCAGGTGGTGTGCCAATTCGATGGGTCTCAGTTCCCATGAATTTCAATAGTTTTGTTGTTCTCTGGAGGTGCCTGTGTGATCTTCGTCAAGTGGGAGATTGTTGAAATAATGTGCCTCAATCTCACAGGCTGAAACCTCTGAAAGAGCCAAGTCGGTGTGACATCCTTATTGTCTGGCCGACTAGCAGTTGTGCAACCTTGTGGAATGCTCAGGTCACCGAGACCTTGTTTTTGTCTTACCGACTAGAGTTGTCGCTGTGACATTTCTTGTCGTTGTGATCTCTCTCTGCCCGGTAAGAACTCTCACCGACTTGTGGCGACAACAATTATCAGGGAAAGATATGAACATTCGGTATGAATTCTTACCGAGAAGAGATGTCTCATTGATAAGTATTCACTTGAAGTCATCGGTGTGACCTCTTGGTGAAAGTGGTAGTCTCACCGGCTGTTCTGTGCTTCGGTGTGATGTCTCATTAATAGTGGTAAGTCTTGCCAACATTGCTACATGTGTTTATTATCGAATGTCTTCGGTGAGACTCCTAGCGATAGGTAGTGTCAGGGAGAGGTGTGACTTCGGTAAGTACTCTTGGCAATGGGCGATAGTCTCACCGATGGGAATGCCGATGTCTATGTGACTTTTGAATGTTAGTATGACCTCTCACCGAATAGCGATAGTCTTTCTGAATAACGCTACATGTGGTGGTTATCAGTATGATGTCCCAACGACAAGGGGAAGTCTGAGCGACTTCTTTTGAACTCGGTGTAACCTCTTGCCGAAGGTGATGACTCTTGGCGATATCGATGGTTGGGCTTTGTGGCATCGGGGAGACATGGTTAGTGTCTCATCGACATGCGACACAGGTTGAACATTGTTGACCGATTGAAAAACTATCCTATGTGGTGTGTCTTTGACCAATCAGGGAGTAGAATGAGAACCATTGGAAGTTAGACTATTGTGGTCATTCCTATGAGGAAGTTCAATAGACCAGGGTTGACATGGATATACTCAGGAATTGAAGATGATGTTTGGTTGGACGATCAGTGTGATGAACAGTTGGATGAATAGTTCAATGTATGATCAGTGTGAATTCAATTTTGAGAGAATTGTAACTTGAATGTTCTATACAAGGTTGATCAAGGATTATGTTGTTGTAAATTGACATCAGAAAGATAATTCTGATGTTTGTATGTAATCTTCATTACTGTAATACAAAGGGGTTTTTCTTGGTGTGGTGGGTTTTTCTCCCATAAGGGTTTTCCCACGTAAATCTGGTGTTCATCTGTGTATGTTCATTTCTTTGTTTCTTCTATTTCTTTCAAGTGTATCTTAATTAAACTATAATTGAAAATTTAAAAGCGCCTTTGCATTCTTCCTTGAGGTTTTGACGTTAGGAGAGTTGTTTATGCACCTTAGCTTTCCTTACACACTTGACGAGAGTGCCATGTTTCAACTGAATGGGAAATGAAAGAGTTGCCCAAGATCCACTGCTGACTTGACCAAAAGACTCAGAGGCAGTGATGAACTCAGGGGATGTCAAGGCTACCTCCATCACTAGGACGGTGTAGGCCAACCCAAAGCCAACTTCTGAAGAAGGTGATCCTTTCTTACAACCCCCATTAGAAGCAGGGTTCTCCTCCAACTTTCACTTCATCGGAGGATGCAAGATCCCCACAGACAAAGTAGAAGGTGAGGAGGAAGAGGAGAAAACCACAACAGACACCACTGAGGTATTCGGCATATCCACAAGCTTGGGAAAAGGTGGGATTTCTAGAAGGGAAATCAAGAGAGGAGGCCCAACTAAAGGAGCAATGAACACTTGCATCCTCTTAGGGTGAGGGTCATCCACGCTCGCAGGGGGATCCTGAAGCAAGATCGAGGTAGCGGGAATTAAATCAAAAGGGATGGAAGAGGAGGACACAATAGAAGACACTGAAATAAGAGTTGCTAGCTCCCCTTCCTCTTTCTACAAAGCAGTCGACTCAGTGACTAGAGCCTTCCTCTGACACTTACACTCATGCGCAAGGCAGTTTCTTCAACTCCAAGAGCTAGAGGTTGCAACTTGAGGAGGAGCAAAAGGCTCACGTTCTATCATTGGAGTGTCCATCACAACTATTGTTGGTGGAGGGAGTGACTCTTGGATAGAAATAAGAGGAAGAGATGCAGGAGCAAAGACAACAATAGGCAGAGAAGCAAACTCAAGCGCCTCAACGATGGGCCTCTTCCCATTCACCACTATAGGGGTAGTAGTAGGATGCCACAAAGGCTAATACATAAAGGCAACTCCATGGGGACCCTTCCAATTACTATACAGGATGGTTCGAGGCACCATGGGAAAAAAAAGAAGTTCAAACACCTAACACTTGGCCTTCCACCAAGTAGGCACCATCAAACTCCCCAAGAGATGCATAGGGGAAAAAGTCGAAGGTGCCATAGCAGGGTGAGAGGTAGAGGTAGGTGGGACTATAGAGGAAGAAGAAGAAGGATCCTGAGCATGAGTAGGATTCCCCTTCCCCTTCTGAGAGGAAGAAGCAGCCTATCGTTGTGCTGCAGGGTAAGCTATTTTCAGCTACACTTTTCCCCCAATCTTATATTTAATGTAATTTCAATAAATTAGGTTCATTCTTGGAGGAAGCGAACAAACCGAGGAGAGCCAAAAATGATCTAGAAAATACCCCCCACGTGATACCAATGACTGATATCCAATGTCATGCACAACATGAACTACACCTTCATGAGAGAATTTCAGATATCTATTAATAACGAAAGTGACTCTATTCACAAAAAAATAGCCACGGGATGCCTAGCTTCACTCTGAACAAGTCAGATTCTGGAATGACATCAAAGGTAGTATTCATAGCCCTATGTCCCACTAGGACGGAAAGAGTTATAGATCCATAAGGAGCAAGAGAGAGACCATCATGGGTATGTATAGTGGTATTTGTCTTTTCATATTCCTCCCTTCGTAAAGAATTTAGCAAAAGAGTCTCTTTCATAATAATGTTCACGTAACTCATGAGGTCCACCTGTCACAATGTTTCCATTGACACAATTGAGAATATATAGAGGAGAAGCTTTGTTGTTCGTGTGCAGATCATGCGATGTGAAAGTTATATCTGGTGAACTAGTCGTAGGTTGAGGGGAGGACTGTGAGTAAACAAAACCACATTTATGTACACTAATGCCTTGAGAGAAGCACCAAAAGGGTCATTAATCAAATTCACGGAGTGAGACAGAAACGGGTCCATATAAATCTACAATTCACTATTCACCTTAGCCATTGACTTGTTCACATTCTAATTTTTACCATCAAGGCGAACAGTACCATCATTGATGTGATCCTATAGCTCATAATGCAGGTGCATACATCGTTCAATATCATGCTTGTGGACATGATGGTATTAGCATAATGCATTCCCACCATACCAATCAGGGTAAGGCTCTCGAAGAGTTCAAGGATTTTCCAATGTTATAACTTTATCCTTTAATAGTTTCTTCAAAATATAAGAGTAAGATATAGACAACTTTGTGAACTGTGTGTTGCACTTGAGGCCTTTGTCATTAGTCACGATAACTACATTCCCAACAGATTTTCCTTTTCCTGAAATCGATATGATAGACCTCCCTTCTAGATGGAAGTGCGAGGAAGATCCCCTAAACTGAACCACCATCTTTTGATACTCCCACAATGCCACACATAGATGCACAAAAGAAGGATGCTTCATTAAGGAAAACTTCTCCTACCACCTAGTCTCTGCAGGTTGCCAATGAAAACTTTTTGCACATTTGAGTTGGGTAACGAGTAAGATATTTGTGAAAAAGAGTGCTTGATATAGAGCAATAAAATTAGTAATCTTCTCATGTTCTCCTTGCTTACATCAAATGAGATCCGAGAAGGTCATCTTCGGCCCGATGTTAGCCTGAAACTACCAGAGAAACTGATTAAAAAGTTGATCGAATGAGAATATGGAGTTATCTAGCAAGGAACAGTACCACTCTAGTGTTGTGTTCTTGAGAGATCAAGGGAATAATTTGTCCATCAAGGCATTATGGTGAAAAAAATTTGTACACATTGCATTGAATGCTAACATGTGTGTTTGAGGGTCTCCTTTACCACCATATTTCTCAAATTTAGGAATTTCCATCCCTTGAGGGATGGGAGTGTTCAGAATCATCACCAAAAAAGGACTATGTCAGAAGAAAGGTTGAAAGATAGGCTAGGCAGAGGCTTAGGACAAACTCGCCAATTGGTTTTGCATTTGACCCATATTTTGCAGTAGGGCATTCAAAATAGGGTTAGATGAAGAAGTAGGGCCAGTGGAGTTGCCACCAGAACCACTACCAAGACCACTGCTAGAGCCACTGTTGAAGCCATCGCTAGGGCCACTACCATAGCCACCATCGAAGCTACCATTGTAGCCACCACCATAGCCACCGCACATGACCACTATTGGAGCCACCACTAGAGCCACCAGACATACTAGGACCACCATCCCCCATTCCACCATAAATCCCACTACCAAGGACAACGCTACCCCTAGGAGGAATAGCATTGAATCCTAGAGGTATTTTGCTCGCTTTGACAGTAAGAGGCAGAGCAGGAGTGGAGATGTTGATGGAAGGGCCCATTTCATCCATGCATACTAATGTCATAGGCATCAACACACTAATTTTTCTTTCATAAGTGTTGATCTCATGACCTCGGGTAATACTTGACCTACGGTTGTAAGAAGGGACGTATGCTTCCATTAAATCGGTGAGGCCATGGAGAAACTCAATGTCTTTTTGATCCTTTTCTAGCATATATCTGATCTCATTAACAACTTGAGAGGCCCTATCCATGCTTTGATCTTTCCCTAAGCGATTTGTAAGATCTAATAGCCTCCATCTAGAGCGATGATATGCTTTGTAGGAATAGTGAGAGCATCGTCATCGTTTAAAGGTGGGATCGTAAGAGAGATAGGAGGAGTAGGGGAATGAGTGGTTTCATCAAAGAAACTTGTCTCAACTACCAATACCATCTCTTGGGAGGCAAGAGATGTAGTGATCCTTGTAAATTCCATCTCTAAGTGTCATTTTCGTGCACTCCTAACAACGTATCCAGAAGTCGTAGACTGAGTTGTGAAGCTCATAAAGTGTCACAATGCACAAGCATGCAGCCTACACAAACACAAGAGAAAGAACCTCAACACAAAGAAATAGTATTACAAGCTTCATGTCAAGCTCACCAAAATATAGAGGGGGACCGACTGCTCAAGACCCCAGGTCATGGGAGGGTCTAGAACAATCAGCAGCCCTGATCTACCTCACACTAAGAGATTGTTTAAGACAAGTTTGAAGTTTGAAGGGGTGAAAATGAAGGACAATTGATCTACCACTTTCCTTTTATCAACTTGAGAGGTTCAGGAAGTCAAGTGAGTGGGTTTCTGGAGTCCATACTGTAACTTAGGCAGTTCACTGCGAGAGGACACCAACTTGAGCTACGGATGACAATGCGGTGCACTGGCATCTTAGTTGGGTGCTAACATTTGTACGGATAGAGAACGTAAAGTATAATCTAAGAACTTAAAGAAACCTACTAATGATTTGACAAGTATAGTTTGATATAATAATAGAAAATGAAAAGTAACTAAACTGTTGAAATAACAAGAAGAATAATTTAACTTGATAGATATATTGATTATGAACGAAATAATGAGCAAGGATAGTAGAAATCCAACTTACAGTCAGTCCAGCCTCCTGCAAGCTCCACATGAATAAAGTACCTACACACAGAGACAAAAAAAATTTGGAGTTTCGTATAGACGACTGTCGTAGTTAGTCCCTCACTTTAGTGTTTCCACCTCCACAAACAACCAGTATAGCAATGATAGAGAAATGTGATAAAGAAAGTACTAAAATGGAAGGTACTATACACTATTCCAAACAACAATATGCTATGAAACAATACAATTATGCTAAGAGAATGAAAATCAAAATAATTTCACCTTCAACCACGTGCACTCAAGGAAAATGGGAGGAGTGAGCTCGCAAGCTTGGAGATGCAAATGTTTCCACAACAACGAGAGGAGTAAAACTAGCATAGTATCAACTTACAGCTTCAAAATGGTGGAAATTCTATGAATGAAGTGTGTAGAAGTGAGAATGATCAAGAATTTTCCAAGAGGGATCAAGAAGTGTGAAGAAGATGAATGAGATAGCAATTTGAAAATGAAATTAGAGGAAAAAGAGACGTTCAAGGTTGGTCAAGGGAACAAAGATGTTACTCTTCATCACCAATGGAGAATTGTAATGTCTCTATGGATTCTAGAGGCAAGAGTCTTGTCAGGATGGTAGCGCGTTGTGTAGATATTCACGTGTTGCTAGCATCCCCAACAGAATATCCTCCACCGACACTACAAAAAACTGCCAAGTGGATGGGAAGTGAATGAAGGATGAGGAATAGCATCATTGAATTTAATTCTTCTAAGGTAGGAGGTACGTAAATGAGGAATTTGTGAGGGGTGAAAATTCATGCCATTATAGAACCACACCTTCTATCGTTCCAAGTAAAAGACCCACTTCTTGGTTTAACATCCACCAAGTAAAAAAAAAATGTTATCGCTTAATAAAGCAGAATATGAGTCAAGATTATTAGATCCTCCCAATTTTTCATCATAACTAATAATAGCATTAAAATATCCTACAAGGATCCAAGGAAAAAGAGGAGCCATAACTTTGAAAAATCTAGCATGTGACCACAGAGAAACTTTACCATGGAAGTTCGTAGGAGCATAAATTTTAGAAAGCAGAATCTCTCTACAAGAATCAAAGCAAGAAGCAACAACAAAAAAGGAGTGTTTGTTTGCAAACCAACTAGAGGGATTAAGCTTTCAAGGATACAATAGATAGGAAAGCCTACCAACCATACCTTGAGCTCCAATACATTAACAATGTTCACCTCCCCAAATCTTGGAAGAAAGAGCAATCATTTCTTCCACTGATAACTTAGTTTCTTGAATAAAGATTATATTAGGCTTGTTATCCCTAATAAGATCACATAATTTTTGATGAGAGGTTTTTCCTAGACCTCTACTATTCTATGAGATCACAATCATTTTTTGGAGTTTTGGTAAAGAGTATCTAATGTCCGAATGACACCAAATTCAACCAGTGATTCCCCCATCATTCTCACTTTTTCTTAATCTCTCTTTCTCCCTACTTTTGAAAGCTTTTCAAAGTTTCCTTTTTTGATATTTTGTTGATGAATCCCCAAAGAAATTGGAGCCTTAGTTTCCCCTCTTAATGTTTGTTCCTTGACAAACCCCAATTGTGACATTATCATCAATTATTTCCAATTGAGCCTCTTACATGGAAGTTCCAACCTCCACCATAGAAGAGTCAGCCCCAACAACCTCCACATCATGGACCTTAGGATAGCTAGCCTAAAAAAATATCTTCATTATTTAGAGCTTTTTAGGAGTCTGATAAGATATTGACTTCCACTACAATGGGAGAATCAACAAATATGGGGGGGTCACTTCTTTCTCAACTTGTAGATTATCCTACACTAAAGAATTGAGGTCTTCAAAATTCTCAAGAATATCAAAATCATTGCTAAATTTTACTCTTGATATATCCTATTTCTGGTGGTGCATATTATTCCCCTTATTCCAGGATATTACTAGAATAAATCCATTTGCATATGATTTAGCTGCATGTGTAGGGGCTTTTCCTTTTGCTTTGTCCCTTAAATATTGAGGCTCAGAGGTAGGTTGGGTCTCCTTTAAGACTTTGTTTGGGTAATTTCTTTGGATATTTCCATGTGCATGACAAGTTTGACATTGGAATAGGAGAGCCTCATAATCCAGTTGTTGAACTCGTTGCATGTTGTCCAATCTAATTTCTACATAGTCATGCAGGGGTTTATTCAAATCAATTTCAACAAAAATGGAGAAAAATTTGTTACCTTTCTTCCTAGATTTTGATTTGAAGGACCCGAGGGTTTCTCAAGAACAACTACAATAGACTGCATAATGTCAAGGCTCTAAAATTCCATAGGAAGATGGGAAATTTGAACCCAAACTAAAATTTTAGATGAAATTCCCTCCATCAAATCAAAACCCACATGTCAAGTTTTGATGAAGAGGCTTGATTGTGAAAGTAAGGACCCCCTTCAAATATCATATTATAGTCAACCATTCTTTAGAGAACTACATAAAAATAACCATTTATTACAATAATAATCTCCATATCCCCCTCCAAATTGATGAGCCTTGGAATTTTCTAGTTTTCCTTATCTTAGTTTTATACTTTTCATAATATTTGTGATAGTTTGAAAGACATTCCCAAACTTTTCCACTTATTTAAAGCATTAAGGTTGATATATTATATTGATAAATGATTGTGCTTTCAATGACTACAAAATTTAATAGAGTCTTATGTTAATTATGGTGATTAATGATGAACAAATGCCCTTGATATAAACTAACCCTTGTAGTGAAGGATTTTCCAACCCATAGAAAATGAACTATCAACTCACAGCAAAAGGATGTTTGTCTTCCACGGCAAAAGAGGATAATCACCTATAGCGCATGCAATTTTCTATAACTAATGCAGGTAATAGTCAGAGAGTGTGGACATGATTTATTTATGGATCACTCCATCTTTTTACTTTATACTAACATTAGATCATGGAGGAAATAAAATACTTGTAATGGCAGTGGTTATGATTTGCAATAAGTTTTTCCTTGTTAGTCACATCTTTAGTTATAACTATCTTCTTTAAAGATGTAGAGTCTTGATATGATTTTTACATTCTTATCTCCACTAACTTTTTATTATTGCTTAAAATAAGACTTAGTCCTCTTCCTATGTTTTTGGGAGAGTTGAAAATTGTTAACAGTTTGATTTCAATCTAAGAATAATCATACTCTCAAACATCTTATGTATATATACATGTATGATCTTGTGAGAGGTCAAAAAGGAGAGAGCTAGCTAGATATTCTATATTAAGTAGATTTGAATACAAAAACTCTTTCTATTGATTAGATATTATGTTCTCAGTTTTGTATGTTCAAATTGCAATAAAGAAAATTATAGTCTTCTCCATGAATCTCTAAGTTAATATTTAAAGAAGGATATCGTGGGATTGTAGCAACTCAAGCAAGGGCCACTTGAGGTACTACAATACTTCTTGTAGGTAGATTATTAATTACTGTAGAATAAATTGCTAAATTATATTTCCTAGTTTATAGTTAATTTGAGTGGTTGAATAATGATTAATTGTTATTACGGTAAGTTGCAACATAGTTGATTCATTAAGTTATTGTCTTCACAAAAGTAGTTACCTATATCAATTATTATAGTTATCTGCAACAATTGTTATTTATCTAAGTATATTTCTAAATAGAGTTATTCCAGTCAAATTTTATTTCAATTATAATTTATTTTGTTACTCTTCTATACATAATTGATTAG
>VDFB02334226.1:0-47895 GCA_007258455.2 Sequoia sempervirens
AAAACATTCAAAAAACATCAAAATCCAAAAAACATTCAAAAAGCACAAAATCAAAAAACATTATAAAAATCAAAAATCAAAACATTTGTAAAATCTTGAAAATACCAAAAACAGCCTCAAAACATTCCAAAACCATCAAAAAACATCCAAATATTTGAAAAAATCCATCCATCTGATTTTTCTTTCACTCGAAATAATCAATCATCCATAATAAACTAATCATCACCTTCATCCTTTGGCAAAACAAACAGGAACAACCACACTAATTGGCAAAATAAAACTTCAAATGTAAAATCAAAATCAAAACAACTAACCTTTAAAACAAAATCAAACTCTTGATCATTTTCAGACATGTCAATCAACTTTATATCAACAACCTATCAATCAACCTATCAAACCATCATCATCCTATACAATGCATGTCCTAGGATTTATCGTTCTGACAATGGGCATCATTTTGGATATCACTTGGATTCTTATCCTATCAAAACACATCCCTTTGGCTAAATGTATGAAGAACATTGCCTTGTCTGCATACTTGATCTTTTCTTTTGATTTATCTTATTGCACTCATTCCAATGACCTCTCAATGATGTCTAATCAAAGCAATTTAGAGAGATAGGAATGGGGCAACAATCATTTTGTCTATTGTGCTTGTTGGACATTCTTGTAATATAACTTGGCGATACTTGCTTTGTTAGGTACGTCCTAGCAAGGTTTCTATATGTCAAGTGTGAACAAGAATACTCCTATCTATTTGTTGAGTCAAAGTCCATCACACTAGGTACAACACCATCCTAGTTTTTTATAACTTGATGCATCGTACCTATGTGTGTTATCAAATATAAGGTAAGTAGCCCTTTTAAAATCCCAATCATTGATAAGAGAATCATCATCTATCATCACCATCATCTCTAATAAAGTCTCATTAGATCATGGACTTGTTGGATCCTCTTGTCATCACCTAATTTATTCTTTTCCGCACTAACATAACATAATGATTAGTTAATCATCATCATCAGTGCATCCATCCTGCATCCACAAACCATCAGTATTTTGTACATCATCTCACATGCATCATAATATAGATTTATTAGTCTAAGCATCTGCATAAAACATCCATTGCATAATCATGGCATATCACATCATCCATCTCATCCATCTCACATGCATTATATCATCATTTTAGGTTTTGTAGGATAATATAGATTGGTTATTCTAAGCATCCTAAAACCATCTCATTTGCATCATCTTCATAGTCGTCCATCTTAAACCTCCTTATCATGAGATCGACCCTCAAATCGAATCTTTTTGCTCAATCTCTCGAGGGGTCAATGTACTAGTGTACTTCTTTCAGCTGGGGCATCCAAAAAAAATCAGATTTTTTTTGAATTTTGATCGTGGAAAGTTTATTCTTTGAACCAACACTGCAAGCACACTACTTCAAAGAGGGAAAAATGTAGACACGTCAAATTGACATCATACATATTTAAAACTAATTCATATTTGCTCGTCAATTAAATAAACCAAGTTTAATTGATTAATCTCCTAAGGTCATCCATTTAAATTGAATAAACCAACTTTATTTAATTTAAGCCTATCATCATCCTTTTAATTAAATAAATCAAACCTCTATTTAATTAAATCTAAAATCACCTTTCACCCCCCTTTAATTTAGTTAAATTCCTAAATCTAAGTCAAATGGGTCAAAACCCCTAATCATCATCTAAGTTAATCTAATCCTTATTAACCTAATTTAATCACCCATCACATCCTCTAGCTTTTCCCACTTGCCCAAATAAATCAATTTATTGATTTATTAATCATTTTCCATCAACATCCAACATCTTTGAGGAATATTCTTCTAAATTTGAATCTCCTCCCAAGTTGACATGTACATCCAACAAAGCATTTATGAGCTCTTACATGGCTCTTCCATTTCTCTTGCAAAGGTCAAACTTAGCATTTAACTCTCAAATTCAAATTTAAAATCTCCCCCTCTTTGGCACATTGTCCGAAACTTGCACATTCCTCAACCACTCACAAGGTGACAAGTGGCTTCATCTCATTGGTCAAAATATTATCCCACATTGCTCTCTTTTGAACACTCTTTCAACTTGAGAGTCTATAAATGGAAGCTTCATTCTTCAACAAGAGGGAGACAATCCTCGTGCAAAGTTACTCTCTTCAATGGAGAGTCAATTTTGGCCACCTCATATCATCTTCAAAGTAGTTTCATCATATAGCTTATCTAAAGGGGTTGGGAAAGGGTTGTTTTCCATATCAAAATAGCACCAATCCCCCTATAGAATACTGGTTTGGTCATTAGAATAATGTTGCATTTTTTTTTTGCTTGATTTTTGCATCTTTCCCATTATTCTTGTGTTCAAATGAATTTTATAGGGAACCTTGGGTTTGTTTGATTCAAATTGACTAACAATTAGTTGTGGTCATTGTTTGATGAAAAATCAGATTTTGGGGTTCACATGTATATATGCATGTGCAAATGAAAAGCATGAAAATTTTATAGATGGAGACTCAAATGAAGGAAGGCGTGATGCACAACCATAGGAGAAGCAGTGTTACACTCTTATTTAAAGTGTACATTATACCTTTCATTCATTACTATCTCCATTGAAAATACATTTCATATGTATAGCTACATTTGAAAATACATTTAAATATGTGTATGCTTTGGTTGTTGTCGATAAATCACTATAGGGTAAAGTATTTGTGAATGTACACATTTCTAATTTTTTAAAATTTTACTTTCGCACCATGTTTTATATTTACAACTAGAAAATCCCTAGATATGCATCCAATGCATGATGTTGATTGTGATGTATTAGCAATAACTGTTAGTATGAAAGGTTCTATATTGGGCATAATAAGTAGCATCGGTTTCACTATTGATCATACTAGTGCAAAATGTATGTTCTTACTCGAGAGTTTGGTGAGAGTCCATGGGGCTCCATGACCCAATATGGTATGGTAGAGAGCAAGTGTTTCTTTGGTCTATTTCATTTTGTATTACCTATCTATTGATTGGTTGCATTGTTGCTTTTTTAGTTGGCACACACATCCTTTCATATTTTGAAGTAGAGAAACACTACATATGCATCCAGTTTATGATGATGGTTGTGACTGCTTGCCTATTATTCCTTTTGACCTCAAAAAGGGATTTTTCAAAGAGATAGGTTCTATATTGACTATCATAAGCAACATTGAATTCACCATTGATCATAGTGGTGGAAAATGTGTGTTCTTGCTCAGGGGTTTGGTGAGAGCCCATGGGACTCCATGACCCAATATGCTAGGGTGGTGAGCACACCTTGTTTTTTTATGTTTCATTTATATTTGTTATTTGTTGTTTAGTTGCATTGTGAGTTGTTGAGCTAGTGTTTACAAACACATTCATGTCTTCATTGTACTATATGTATATGTATATATGCATCTCCAATAAAAAATGTGAAGTTATTTTAGATGGAGAGTGTAATGAAGGAAGGGATGATGTACAACCATAGGTAGCAGCAACAGTGCACTCTTCTTTAAAGAGTGCATCGTACCTTCCATTCATGACACTCTCCATTGAAAACGCATTGCATATGCATACATATATTTGCAGAAACATTTCCATATATGTTTTCTTTGGTTATTGTCAATAAGTGACTATAGGAAAAATTATTTGTCTACATGTGGGTTTTTTATTTTCTAAATTTTCCCTCCCCCACACCATGGTTTTATATTTGCAAGTAGAAAATCCATATATATGCATGCAATTCATGATGACAATTGTGATGTCTTGGCTATTATTCCTTCTAGGCTCAAAAAATAATTGTTAGAATGAAAGGTCCTATATTGGGAGTAATAAGCAATATTCATTTCACCATTGATCATAGGGGAAAAAAAATTGGACACACTGGAGCTCATAGCATTGAAGAGACTTCTTTTTCAGATGATTATTTAAGTATTAAATTATGTATCATTATACTTGACAAATTACTAGTATATGTAGCATGGGTTGACACTAAAAATGCTTTGCTAAAAAGAAGTCTCATCAATGCATAGTGTTACCATTAATTTTTGTTCACATGAAAGTTTAGTATTGCAATAGATGCATTTTAGTTTGAATTAGTCACTTCTCCAATGAGATTTTCCTCACAAGGATTCGTGACCCAATATGGTGGGGGTGGAGACCAGGCATTCCTTTCATCTGTTTCATTTTGCATTACCTATTTGTTCATTGGTTGAATTCTTACTTTTTTAGTTATATTTTGGAAGAACTTTTAAAAACATTGCATATGGATAGATACAATTAAATATATATATACATATATGTATGCTTTGTTTGTTTTCCATAAGGCATTGTTGAAAACAAACAATTGTGGTGTGTGTGGGTTTTCCTTTCTTTATGCATGGCTTTATTACTATGGATTCTTTTTTTTTGTGAGTTTTCCATCTAGCCCATTGTTCAAACCAATATTATTTCATTTATGGCTTTTATTTTGTGTTAATGGTTGGAACATAATAAAATAGTTCATGTTATATAGTTTATATTGCTTTCCTTAGGGAATTATTGAGTGTTGCTATCTAGCTTGGGCTATTTTGTTGCATATTCAATTAGCTTGACTCCTTTAGTTATGTCATTTCACTTTAACTTGGTGTTTGTGACCATTTTATTGTTTTCTTAATATTGTTACTATAGGATTTGCAACCTTCTTCAAGTTCCAATGCTACATCAAGTGTGGATCGTAAAAGGGAAACAAAACACCAAAGAAACTAGCTTTATTATGCATGCCACATTGACTAGATTTGTATAGGTCAGCGCGCCAAGTACTTGCAGCAAAGAAGCACTCTAGACCCACCTATCTTGGCCTAGCATGCCCTAGTAGGCACACCGAAATTGGAAGAACTTAGATCACTATAAAAACTTGCTCATTGGTGCACCCCCACAACCCTCACCCCTTTGCAGCTCCTACACATCCATCGCAATGAAGTTGCCTGCACAATATCTAGTTGTACACTTCACAAACCCTTGCTAGCCATGGATTTCTATTTGTATCATTGGAAACCCACCACTCAAGCAAAATGTTTGGTGAAACTTTCTACACTGCAATTCCATCCTTCCGTCAATGCATCAATGCTTTTTCTAAATTGAAATTTTGTGATGTTTGCAAGGAGAGCTATGCTAGCATGAGAGTTCAAGCATCAAACACATAAGTCATGTGTTTGCATTGTGCTTCTAAAAAATGTTTCCATAGATTTAGTCTAAGGAACAAGATGGATCCAGAGCCACAGCCAACCATCCTTGTAAAGCTTACTCAAGTCAAAGAAATGCTTATAGCTAGAGTTGCTCTAGTTTTGTAAGTAACCCATGCTAGAGGAGGCCAATAAAAATATAGTGGCCATACTATAACCTTCCCATAAGACATCATGTTCATTACAACTTTGTTATCGTGTTGCCTACATGATCTTCATGCTGTGATTATATGAAGAATTGGCATTCAGGGGACAAACTATAATTGTTATGTTGACAAACATAATGTCATGGCTGCATTAATATATAAAATTGAGAATGACCCATACTATAGTGATGTTGCAATAGATTGTGAAAATTTAAATTTGTTTCCTTCTACAAGTACTGACATCTTTGATCTTTTTCACACTTTGAAAGAACCAACACATAACATAACTGAACTAATGGAAACTCTAGAAAGTGATGTTGATGAGGAAGCTGGACCTAAGGACTTGTCATCATTTATTCCATTGATACCCAACCCTCCTCAGGAATTGCAGGAAATTAGAGATTCCTTATAGATTAAAGACACTAGTCAAAATACTTTTCCTTGGCCTAAAATAAATGCTAGCCCTATCAATGAATGTAATACAGAAGGGTTATTAAGCATGGATTTTCCAATCTTGTTCCCCACTGGCATGGAAATGCCTCGACAATTGAGAACCATACAAATTCACTTACATGAATATGCCTTGCACTTGATGAGATACTATGATAATAGATTTGGAAGGCATGCCAGATTTAGATATTACCTTTATAATTTGATAATGAGACATCGAAGCCAACAATCAACTTCAATTTTTATGAAAGAAAACTTGGAGGAAAGGATCCCAAAGTCTATTCTTGCTTTGTGAAAATTACTTCGAGAGGCACTAGACACCTAGATAGAAAACCAACTTGTTTCCTTTAGTATATACTTGCAAGGAACATGCTCATATTGAGCCAAGAGCCAATAAGAGCTTGCGGAAATGATCCACCAGCTTCGTACACAGACTCTTTTCTTCACTTTGAGCATTGCAGACACAAATTGACCTGGTCTGCATAGAGTGATTGAATCTCATGCCTAGTTGCATATGCCATACACCTAAAGATGCTTCACAGAGAACATTGTATAGAACCCACACATAACATCCTTGTACATGCACTTGAGATTCACACAAAGGACTATTGGTATAGGTATGAGTGGAAACATCGTGAATCAACACATGTACATGGCTTTTTGTGGGTCCCAAATGCCCAAAACATGGACATGCTTGATTGGTCCAACCCACATGAGCTTCAGCAAGAAAAAAACTTTTTTGATTGCTATTTTTTAGCATGGAACCCTTGTCCCCCAGAGCAACTAATATCAAGGGTCCACCACTCAACTTTGGAGGACCTATGCTTGCTTAGTAGTATGCAAATCTCCTCCATGGATCTAATGGTGGGTTATGAACATTTGTTGAACATGGTGCATAGGCATACCAAGTGCACTCAATACACTTGATTTAGGAAAAAAGGCCACCAATTATAATGTTACTACAAATCTCCATGGAATATACAACCATCATTGACATTGGTAATTTACAATGAATTGAATAAATCATATAAGCTAGCAAGAAATGATGAGTGTGTTAATATCCAAAAACCTGAGATGCTTGCAATTTGGCGAGCATATGTTGATTGTTAGCTGGTATTGCCTAGACAAATTCTGTTAAACTACATTTCCAAATTTGCACAAAAAACTAAAAATAAAATCTGAAAGCTACATTGATAGCTAGCAGAGGCTTGCAAATACAAATTCATCTACGGATAAAGTGTTGCTCACCTAACAAAAATTCATGATGAATTTAGTTGCAGATCATGATGTTGGTGCACAAGAAACATGCCATATGTTGCAAAATTTTCCCCTTGTCATCTCAAGTCAACATTTCCTATCTTTAAATGTCACCAGGTAGACATTTCACCATTTGAAAATCATTGATAGTGGCAACGAGCTTGCCAGTGGTTATATTCATTCCTACATGCAAAGACTAGTTGAAATGGAGACAATATCCCTTATTCATTTTGTACAACTGTATACATATCAAAAAAATCACAAAGGTGTAGCTTGGTGTTCCTAGCCACAACCTACTATGATCATTTCCTACCCTCTTTTCAAGATTGCCCCACTGAAATAAAGTGATTCCTTCAGAGCATTTTGTTGCTCATAATTGCTACTATACAAACCTTTTTGAAATGTTAAGGTTGGCATAGGCTTTATGAGAGAAAGCATAACACAAAATTGGAGGCTATTTTATGATGGTGGCTATGATGCTTGGCATTTCAATATAGTTATTGGTCCCCCTACTGATGGAGAGGATGATGATAGTGATACCGATAGTGCATAGTCTCTACCCCACATAGATGAATGTTAATGGGAGATGCTTTCTCGACTTGGTTTTACAAACAATATTTGTTTTGACCAGCTGCAACTCTTGGCTAGATGGACTTTGATCTACATCATATATGCAACACACAACATGTTCCAAAGAATCTACATAGAATTACTAAATAGTTTATTTCAACAAGTAAATTGCATACAGTTGAAGACACTCTTTGCTTGCTTGCAGCACCTGCACTTTCACATCAACTATCTCTTAGAAAAAAGCTTGCTCTGAATATCATTTAACAACACCATCTTAGCCCATCTTCATCGCCACCATTGTGTATGATCATTCAAGAAATTGTTGGCATAGGTAAATCATTACTCATTGACAAGACATAGAGAGCACTAAATACATCACTAAATAAGAGAATGAATCCTTTTCTTTCTCTAGCACCAATGAGTGTTGCTTATAATATTCATGCCTCCATAGTGTATACCACTTTTCAGATACCAATTAGAGATATGAATCCATTAAAAGGGAAACCATTGACAATATTTCAAGAGGACTTCAAACATATTAAGTACATATTAATTGATGAAATGAGCTTCTTGGGTTCCAAGTTGTTGCTTAAAATAGAGAGTCGACTACAACAAAGATTCCCTAGTAGACATATGCAACCATTTGGTGGTGTCTCTACTATACTTGTGGGTGACCTGGCACAACTACGCCCTATTATGGACAAGCATATCTACGGTCTTGGTCCATAGCATTGGCACTTTGGCACACTTTTAATATTGTTGTCACGCTTAACACTATCTTTCACCAACATTAGCAATCCAATTCACAACAACAATTTTTTACACTCCTTATGAATCGAACAAAAACCATGCTTACGGCTAAGAAATACCAAGATTTTGATGAGGCTATCCACTTATTCCCAATAAATAGGTTGGTTTCTTTGCACAATGGGAAAATGCTATAGCAATTAAATGTTCCAATTACAATTAGTGTTGCTGAAAGTTCCCAGCAAAACACACTTGATTAGGGCAATGATGAACAACTTCAAGCAAAGCTCTTGCTTGCAATTTTTCAACAAGTAATGTTGAAAAATTAATTTTAGGTAGAAGTTGGCCTAGTTAATGGATCATTAGGTTTAGTGAAGGCTATTGTATATGGTAGGGTTGTTAAACCACCTCAATTGCCTAAATATGTTGTTGTCGACTTCCAAAACTACATTGGCCCAACATGGGATCAAGAAAATCCAAGATTCATCCTGATTATCCCAATCATGTGATGCAACCAAAGACAACTCCCCTTGACAATGGTGTGGGTGATAACAATCCATAAATATCAAGGCTTGACACTAGAGAAAGCTACAATAGATATTGGAACTAAAGAAAGGAAAGGACAATTATTCATAGCTCTCTCTCATGTGAAATCAATAACAAGAATACGCATAGATCCACCTCTCTCTTTTGACAAGTAATCTAGGTTGCATTCCAAAAAATACAATGCACTTTGAGTCAAAGAAGAGGGTTTCCTCCAACAATTGTATGCATTCCCATCATGATGAAATCTTCTTTTTGCTTGACGGTAACTCTACCACTTCTCCTTTTCCTTTTCATTTCAATTCTTTCACAATACCCTTGATTCCTAATATTCCTTCTTTCTTGTTTGCTCCATAGTGCAATTGAAATCACTTTTCCCAACATCCCCAAGGTTTTACTACTATAGTGATTGCTAAGAGGTGTTACTATTCAACTATTCCCTTGTGTTTCCCCTTGCCTCCAACAACAAACATTGACTCGTTCATGTTCCCCAATTGCCCAAAATATTATCTATATTTAATTTTTCTCTCAATACCTTCCTCACTTTTACCCATTAATGTAGCTTCTAGAGCTATCACCTTTGAATAATTTCTTTCTAACTATTTTAGATTCTATCAAATTTAGATTGCAAACATTTCTAGTTGTTACTACAAATCTTCACAAATCTTAATAGCTTCATGCTCATAAGTTTTCCATGGTGTTCAAGTTGCAACTATATTCCATTTGTATACAAGGTAAGGCTATATCTCATTCTTTCCATCTCTTCTTTTGCAACTACATCCAAAATTATTTGTCACAAATGCTACAACAATATATATTTTTAAAAATAGATAACATTGATTTCAATTGAACAAAATTGCTAGGTGCCAGAAGAAAATTATATGCAATTGTCCACATATTGTCTCCTACTCTTTGCAAAAGGTATGTCTACATATTTTTTATATGATCTCTTCTATTGTAGATACATTAGATGGCTATTTTTTGGATCATCATGGAAAAAACAAGCCCTTAAGTGGCAAAAAATTTTGAAAAATCAGAGTTAGGCAACTTGATGTAAATATTTGAATAATTTATTTATATTATTTCAAAAATATGTAAGAACATAATCTATAGAAAATTTAATGTAGTTTCCAAAATACTAGGCTTATTTTAAAAAAAAATCTATTTGGTGAAAATTTAAAATTTCAATGCAGTAGTACTTAAATTTTAGGGAAAAAATAAGAAGTAGGTGTTTGTTTGACCACCCTAACCACAATCAAATGATAATATTTTTTAATAAGATTTTTGATATAACTAGAGGACTCATTTCAAGATGTGATGGATATTTTTTTGTAATTTTTTTCCAAGTAAATAATTAATTATGAATTTTTTATTACAAATTTTAAAAAATATAAAAAACTCATATGTTTGACTACCTGAACTTGGTCAAAACTTCATGAAATTCAATTTTTTTTTAATCCTATAGTATGCGAAGCATAGAATGTGATGCATGTTTCAGATTCAAAAAATGTGATACTGTTTAAAAGTTATAGATGTTTTTCAATCAACCTATCAACCAGGACTTTAGTTGTAATTAAAATAGAAAAAGATTAACAATTATTTATTAAATTCAAAGTAAAGAATAATTTATATTGGTGGAAATTTGAGAATCTTCCTTAAAAACCCTTTTTGTTTCATCAATTTTTGGTTAACAGAAAGTCGTCAGCCACATACCCTACACATACCCTTCATATTGCCACATTTAAGCCCATCATGATCATGTACATACCTAGATATTATTTGTTATTAACTATACAACTCTTTATATTTCTTCATTTAGATATTGTGTACTAATGACACATGTTCACTACACTAAAGTTTAAATTTCCCTTGTGTCTAACTATATTTCATTGAAACCATTTTAGATTGCAAATGTACGTACTGAAGTATGGATGCACATCTCCAATGTACAAATCTCCTAAATGTTAAATAGCTTCACGATTGCAAATTTTCATGGTGAATGGCCTTCACCTACATTCCATCTATATACAACGTAAGCCTATATATCTTTTCTTGCATTTCTTATTTCACAACTCCATGAAAATTTATTAAAAATGTATAGCATTGATTTCCACTGAACAAATTTTCTTAGGTGCCAAAGAATTGCCTTCACCATTGATCAAAGTGTTGGACAATTAATCTTTCTACTCGGGGCTATGGTGAGAGCCCATGGGGCTCCATGGACCAATATGGTAGGGTGGAGAGCAAGCCTCCTTTTTCTGTCCATACTCCAATCCATTCTATGCACAAGGTATCCCTAGATTTTATTTACTTTCACAAGTCAAAAGTGGCCTAAACATTGCTTTCACCATTCATCATAGTAGTGGACAATTTATTTTTCTGCTCGGGGGTTTGGTGAGAGTGCACGACACTCCATGAGCCAATATGGTAGGGCAGAGATCAGGCCTTGTTTTCTTATGTTGATATTGCATTCCGCCACATGCACTAGATATTCCTAAATTTAATTTACTTCATTCCTCCCATTACAAGTAAATAGAAAATTGTGTATTATAAAATATAGAACTTTGATATCTCTTGGTTTACATATTGTCTATGAATTAGAGATGATCACTACACTAAAATTAACACTTTGTTGTTATTCTTCTATAGCATACTCCAACCATTTTGTAGATTTCAATGATCTTGTTTAAAGTCATCAGGGGCCAAAACATTTCTTCTACCATTGATCATAGTGGTGGACAATTTATATTTTTTCTCAGGGATTTGGTGAGAATGCATGGTGCTCCATGACCCAATATGGTAGGGTGGAGATCAAACTTTCTTTTCTTGTCTTCATACTCTAATCCACCATGTGCACAAGTATGGCTACATTTTATTTATTTCATCCCTTGCATTATAGGTGCATTCCATATTATGTATTATAAATTATCAAAATCTTTGTATCTCCTGATTTACATATTCTCTATCAAATACAGATGATCAACACACTAAACTTCACATTTTTTTGTTATTCTTGCAAGTAGACTCTAGCCATAATGGCCAATTTGATGAACTAATGTGTTATAAATGACCTTCAAGAATAATGATAGTGACTACAAAATTAGTAACAATGGTCAAATAGACAATTATATCCTAATATACTCTATGCTGATTGTAATAAGCAATATTTCTTTCACCCTTGATCAAAGTAGTGGATGATGTATATTCTTCCTTAGGGGTTTGGTGAGATTCCATGAGGCTCCATGACCCAATATGGTAGGGTGGAGAGCAAGACACATTTTGTTGAGTTTAATTTTATATTTCTTATGTGTAGATCTCTATGTTTCTGACATAAGATTCAGACAAAATTCATATGTTTTAGGTTATGCTTGCAATGGAATAAAATAGTTAATGTTATACACTTTGTGTTAGATTCCATTGGGCATTGTTGTTTATTGTTCTCTTGCTTAAGCTATATTGTTTCATTTTTGAGAAGGTGTTGTTGAAAAGGCTATATTGTTTCAATTTTCAATAAGATTGTGTTGAAAAAAAAGTATTTTTTTGTATGGGTTTGTCACTGTCAATTTTCCACGGGTTTCTCTTTATGGCTTGCATTTTGTGGCTATGTTTGCAACGGAATAAATTTTTTGGTGTTATGTAGTTTTTATCGATTTTTATTGTCTAGATCAAGCTATATTATCTCATTTTCAATGAGGTTCTATTCAAAAGGCTATATTCTTTCAATTTTCAATAGAAATATTTTTTTCATTTATGGTTTTGTTATTTGCCTATCGTTTTTCATGGGTTTTGTGGCTACTGTTTTGTGGGTTTCTCATTCTGGGTCACTATTACCAATGTTGGTTGATTTATGCCTTCCATTTTGTAGTTATGGTTGAAACGAAATAAAATAGTTAATGTTGTACACTTTATCTTTGCTATAATATTAAAGAATTGTTTGATCATTGATTACATTCATACAACAATCTCTAATTTAAAATCTTGCACCAAAAAAAATTGTTGATTATTGTTCTCTATCTTAGGTTATATTGTTTTATTTTTTATAGGATGTTGTTGAAGACGCTATATTATTTCAATTTATGACAGGGTGTTGTTGAAAAGCCTAGATTCTTTCAATATTTGATAAGGTTATGTTAAGAAAAGAGTATATTTTTGTTGTTCAAACTGATACTACTTTATTTATGGCTTTTATTAATGTTATACAATTTATGTTAATATATTGTTGCATAATTCTCGATTTGGTGGTCTATAACAGTCTACATTTTCCCATATGTTTGTTACTGTGGATCTTGCTTTTTTGTGAATATTGTTACTAAAATAAATATTCTTTGATTTATGACTTCTTCTCTTTGGGTATGCCAACAATGCAATGAAATAGTTAGTGTTATACATTTTATCTTTATGTCTGTAAGGCATTCCTCATTGTCAATCTCTACCTTACGCTATATTGTTTCATTTTCAAAAAATATGTTGTTCAAAAGGTTGTATTATTTCAATCTTCTATAAGGTGTATTGTTTGTTGCATTCCCTATTGTGGAATGTTCTATACAAGTATGCACCACTATGTATCAATCATTTTTGTATCTACTATAGCATACATAGATATCTGCACATAGGGGAGACACATTTTCCACCACAACATACAATGTACCACTATGTAACTATTTTGTCATCTGCTATGAGATATACCAAACTCTATATATGCCTTTGATAGTTATTGCACCCACTCATGGCATTGACATTCTAATCTCCTACCACCCTTGGTGTCTGCATGCCACTTTCCTTTCTTGTTCCTCACCACCTATCGACTCATTGTTGTGTGTTACAACATGAAACTGCTAGTGTTATATTTTGTGAGAATAGAGTTGATTAAAATTTCAATATGCTCTATTAAATTTATTTGCAATTTTTACACATGTAAACAAGGTTAAGGTGATTTATGTGAAGTGGTACAAATTATTTTTCATATTTTATTGCATGTGTAATATTATTTTTAATTTCATTAAATGAGGTCTTTCCCTTCTATTCATAGCTCCCAAAAAGGACATGTTTTATCAAGACTAGGATTATAATCTTGCATTTTTTTTTTAATTTTCCTATTTGTAACCTTAGAGAAACACCCTCTTGGATTTATAAGAACCTAAAGATGAAGAACACATGCCATTTCTTATCACTTGATGCCTAGTTGTCCATTGTCCAATGACAACTCTTACCTTTATATCTAAGTTAATGTAATTGACTTATGGTTCTAGGGCTTTTGGAGCCACAAATTTGATAGCCAATTAACACCTATTTCCATATCATACATACTAATGACAATATAATTCTTT
This sequence comes from Sequoia sempervirens, assembly GCA_007258455.2. NCBI lineage: Eukaryota > Viridiplantae > Streptophyta > Pinopsida > Cupressales > Cupressaceae > Sequoia > Sequoia sempervirens. Next base: position 14,300 of record VDFB02334226.1, read on the forward strand.
TTCTTATTTACTTTATATAACACATTTTAAAATCATACATGATCCAATTTGAACTAATTCTACATAATTAATGACATGCTATACACATTTACTAATTAATCACCTTATGATGATACATTACCTTATTTTGATTTTATATTTTTAGCATTTGGACCTTTATTACCTTATCATTAAATGGCAACAACATGCCTTCTCTACCCTCATTCATAATCTTCATTGTGTTATTTTTCCTATTTTTGGGCATCTCAATTTTCACATATATATTCATGATTATATCTATCAACACGATTCATTTTATTGTTCTTTACACTTTACTCTTGGGCATGAAATCTTCATATATGATCATACTCATTCTAGTGCATGAGAGAAACCTAGAAATCATTTTACACTTCATGTGTAGGTTTGAAGCTTGATGGATGTCATTACATTTTAAAACACTATAAATTTGAGAATAAAAACCCTAAAAGTGCAACAAAGGACATCACTATCTAGAAGTCTATTTATTTGAGAATTTATAGAGAAAAATCAAAAATCAATAGAGATCAAGGTTATGAGAATAGAGAAAGTTCACTGTTGTGAAATTGATGCATAGAATAAAAAGAAATATTCTAATTTTGATCAACATAAATAATTGTCTAGAGCATTTTCAGATTCCAACATATACAAATCTCATTGTTTTGGAAGACTCAATCATTGTTTGATTACAAAACTTAGTAATCACTCTCTTCATTTATCACTATTTATAGCATGATTGTACTTCTTATTTGATATTGCTTAATTTGATATACTTCAATTCCACAACTTACAAATTTTATCTATAAATAAAAATTTAATTATATAATTCAATTAATTAACCTAAATTATACATTAAATGCATTTTCCATTTTCCCATATTACATTAAAAAGGATTTTAAGTCAAAACGAAATATTCAAAATTTATTTTACAAATTACATCGATGAATATATTATACTTATGAAGAAAATAATAGTGTAAAATAATATGTATACAACCCAAACATAATGGATTCTAAGTAAATATTGTCATGAGAAAAAATCCGTTTTAATAGAGTAAGTTTGAAAAGCCAAGATGAAGTCATGAAATCAAAAGACTAGTTTTTTCTTGTAATGCAGAGAGAAGGATGATTTCGAATTACTTTTTTGGTTCCATAAATATAAGACAAATGGTCAAACAAAATGTGTATGATGGCCATGAAAAAGCTGTATAGCTTATATAGAAAGGTAATAATAAGGTAGGATTTTCAAACAAAATCAAAAGGCCAAATGATAGGACATTTAGCCAGTGCAGGTGTGTCCCGATTTATAAGACTTGTACCAACAAACACATGAGCAGAAAAACTCATTTCTGCAACGAGTGCGTGGGTATCTGCGGAACTCATTTTTCCTTGTTTCAGGCCAAGTTCTAACAAAGCCATACCCCAAGGCAAGACACAATACTAATTCAGCATATGCACTGCTATGCCCAAGAAGTACAGCTTACTTATAGAGATCAACCCCTGCGTGAAAATCTTTGCTGCCCTCTTCTCCCCCACTGCCGTTGAACTTTATTAAAGCCAATGAAAATGTGGCTCTAGAGTGAGATGCATTGACAGCTTTCTCCAACAGAGAAATTCCCTTTTCCCTGCGTTTATAGAAGTAGAAATTGGGCTGTCAAGACAGAAACAAACACACTCAGAGTATGACTTGAGATATATAATGCATTTAATAACTTTTGGTTTATGAAATGTTTGTTGCATCTCTTTGGCCTGTGGGTGGAGCTTTAATCAACCACAATTTGGTTCAACATTTTTTTATCAGGACGTATGCAATTTTCATGCTCAACTGTTTGGCTGATACTGATAACATGTTTAATTTTACGCTGAAGTCTTTATCAATAGATTAAGAAAACCTACAATATGTAATTGGCAGAGGACGAGCTCAATAATTTAATCTTGGCAGGTAAGTTGATCAACTGTAAAATCATCCACAATGCACAAGAGATTGACACTACCAAATATTTAATTCCTGATAATTACATTTCATGTTAAAGCCAGCCTAACGCTGATGCAGTAAATGTAAATTTGGGACATCATTATCTCTTATCGATCCACAACTAGACCTGATCATGTTCCTAAAGTAAAGGCTCATGATTCTTTGGATGAGTAAGATATTTCTTGTAAACGCCGGCTTCATACAATCTAAGATGTTGGTGATAGAGTAAAGCCAAATTTGGGATGTAATATTATTCCATATGTTTCTAACAATTTCTGATGGTTAATTCAGTTCAGGAGGCCAGTGCTTTGTGAAGGAATCTGTTATGCGGTGATTTTTTTGGCGTTTGTTTGTTTTGACAGGTAGGGAGCACTCTTACGAATTTGTTTAATTTGGTTACTGGGTCAATTTATAGAACTTGTAACAACGATGGTTTTATCTCGTATATTGTTGGGTTCGATTCCTACCACAATTTTGTCCTCGAATATTTTTGATATCGGGTGCCCATCCAATGTTTGTGCTAGCACCCTGGTTATTAAGAAAAGGGTATAAATGCATGTCTATAGTTTGTGGATGCATGCACGGCGTATGATCCGCTTAAAATTTTGGTACATTGCTGAGGTTTCACCAATATGAAAATGACGAATTTTATCTTGAACTAGACTTGTGCGTTCAAATAGTTCAAATTTAATGCCTACTCTTTGAAGCATTATTTGGTAGCACCAACATGTGTAATCACGAAATGGTGTGAGGCCTCAACTTCGAATCATTTGAGTTGAATCCTATGTTGGTATGGGATGAATTTTCCAAGAAACCAGAGTTGTGGACAGATCTTTTTTGGTGCCTCATCTCTTTTACACTTTGTACCTGAGAACATGGCATAAAGATGTATCACGCTTTACTACATAGCTTCGGTCAGCCATGTAACATTTAGTGGACATGGGTGCGATAGGAATTTAGGTAATCCATGTCCATGGAATGTTACTTCAAAGAGTAAGCATTAAATTTGAACGCACAAGCCTAGTTCAAGATAAAATTTGTCATTTTCATACTGGTGAAACCTCAGCAATGTACCAAAATTTTAAGCGGATCATACGCCGTGCATGCATCCACAAACTATAAACATGCATTTCTACCCTTTTCTTAATAAGAAGGGTGCTAGCACAAATGGCGGATGGGAACTCGACATAAAAAATACTCGAGGACAAAATTGTGGTAGGAATAGAACCCAACAATACACGAGATAAACCTATCGTTGTTACAAGTTGTATGAATTGACCCACTAACCAAATTAAACAATTCGTAAGAGTGCTCCCTATGTGTCAAAACAAATAAACGCCAAATAAATCACCGCATAACATATTCCTTCACAAAGCACCGACCCCCTGAACTGAATTAACCATCAGAAATTGCTAGAAACACATGGAATAATATTACATCCCAAATTTGGCTTTACTCTATCACTAACATCTTAGATTGTATTAGGCCAGCTTTTACAAGAAAAATCTTACTCATCCAAAGAATCATGAACCTTTCCTTTAGGGACATGATCAGGTCTAGCTGTGGATGGATAGGAGATATTGATGTCCAATATTTAAATTTACTGCATCAGCGTTAAGCTGGCTTTAACAGAGAATGTCGTTATCAGGAATTAAATATGTGGTAGTGTCAGTCCCTTGTGCATTGTGGATGATTTTACAGTTGACCAACTCACCTACGAAGACTAAATTATTGAGCTGGTCCTCTGCCAATTAAATATTTTAGGTTTTATTTATCTATTGAGAATCACTTCAGCCTAAAATTGAACATGTTATCAGTATCAGTAAAACACTTGAGCATGAAAATTGCATACTTCCTAATAAAAAAATATTCAACCAAATTGTGGTTGATTAAACCTCCACTCACGGGCCAAATAAAAACAACAAATATTTTATAAACCAAAAGTTATTAAATGCATTATGTTTCCCACGTCATATTGATGGTGTGTTTCTTTCTGTCTTGACAGCTCAATTTCTACTTCAATAAACGCAGGGAAAAGGGAATTTCTCTGTTGGAGAAGGTTGTTAATGCATCTCACTCCAGAGCCACATTTTCATTGGCTTTAATAACAGATTCCTTCACAAAGCACCGGCCTCCTGAATTGAATTAACCATCAGAAATTGTTATCTAAACATATGGAATTGTTACAAAAATATGTTGATTCCACAAAGGTGTCGGGATATAGGTTAGAAAGTTACAATCAACAGAGGTGTCTTGACTACAAAGTAGTGTTTTTAATATGTTGATTCTACGGAATTGTTAGGATTTAGGTTAGAAAGGTGACAATCAATAGCGGTGTTTGTATTACGGCTCTATAATTTTAGATTTTGTGGTAAGTTTGTCAACTCTAATATCATAGACAATGCAGAAGATATCAACATCACAACTATTCTTAAGAATGTCCCCTAAGCCAGGGCTGACCTAATCCCTTGATTCTTTTGGTGAGTAAGATACTTCTCATTAAAGGTGACCTAATCCCTTCCTCAGATCTAAATCCAAGGAGTATGGCGATGCATGTTTGTGGTGTCAGTGGCAATTGTTTTTACTGGGTATGCTCAACTGATGTTTTACTGATAGCTTGTGTAATAGGGATATTGTAATTTCTAGTGTGTGCTTTACACAAATAAACCTATTTTAGAGATGTGCGAGGGTATAGATTAGAAGGGTGACAATTTACAGAGGTGCTAGGGTTTAGGATTTGTAGGAGGGTAAAAGTATAAATCTAATTAAATTTTAAACATAAAATCTAATAAAATAATAGATCTAAGAATATGAAGGTATTTAGTTACCTTGGAATCAAAAATTACATCACAAAATGAATACAGTATGTGTTCCTCAGCTAGTATATTTTGAGAAAAGTAAAACATTAAAAGTGTAATAATGAAATACAGTCAATATCTTATTTTTATAATAAAAATATCAGAGACAACAGTGCATGTAAAATTGCGTCTTACTATTCCAAGCGTGTAACAGGCCTCCATGTTTCGAGCATCTACACATTTTCAGATGAAAGACATTCTTTGAAGCGCATAAGGATTGGGAGGCACATTGCAACACTTATTGCTGGTTGCCTAGCAATTAAACCTCTTGCATTTGCATAAATAAAATGAAGAAACTCTATAAATGAAAAAACTCTCTTATACGTGCAAATACTTTTAAAAAACTAGAAGTGCTCCAAATAAATCTCTAGAATGGTTTGAAGGAGCTAAGTTTACAAAAAATAATCAGTTCATCTGGAGTTTGGTTAAATGATTGACTGTAGAATTCCTACAATTTTTTTACGATCCTAGGACTTTTATGATCATGTTTCAGATTACTATCCCACTTTTCCATTACATGGGGAGAAGGAATAAAGTCACATTTAACATTTAGCTCTTTTTATATGCTATGAAATGGTTTTCTCATTTTTTAATTAAACAAATATTTATCTTATTAAAGATTGATGGTGTAGTAAATGTGAAAATTCTATTGCAGTTACTGATTATTAATCTCCTATCTAATACATAGATTATTTGACTCTGAAAATTAATTCTCAGCAAATATCGAAAAATAACACAACTGCAACTTCACCAATAAAAACTCACAGAAATAGAGAAGAAAACATTCACAATAATGAACACAATATTTTTGGACAAATTGTCCGTGGAAAAACCCCGAAGGGAAAACCACTACTGCAGATGAGAAATTATATTAAACTTCAGCAAATTAAGGAATACAAAAACTGCTTGCCTCTTACTGGCAGAGCTCCGGCAATAATCTTCTCCGGAAATTCTTCCCTCAATTTCTCCTGCTGAAATTCCACAGCTGCTATCCCCAACGCTATCACTGCGCCCTTGCTAACACTGCAAGACTATTTGCTCTCACTGCAAATTTACTACTTGCTAACACTGCAAGTCTTTCTCAAGTATCTCTACTTGTTGTCTACTTGTTGTTCCAATTGCCCATTGATCCCCTTTTATACTTTTCTCATTGGAAAACCAATGGCCATGATTTAATCTCAATCAATGGCTAAGATTAAATAGACTCTAAAAACCCTAACTAACTGGATTCTAGAAGTCTCTAGGAGAATCAATTTATTTAATTACATAATTATCTAGACAACTCAGCCCTTTTCTGGAGGTTTCTAGAAAATAATTAAATAATTAAATGACACTTCTAGACAATGGAAACACCTGTCAAGCTACATAAATTAACACTCCCTTAGCTTGGGTGTTCCGCATGACACCTACCTTTTATCTCTGAAGAATTGCTCGCTTCCCAATGCCTGGTCAAAATGTCTGCTACCTGCTGATCTGTAGGTATATACTGTAGCTGAACAATCCCGCGCTGTACACAATCTCTGATGAAATGATATCTGATGTCTATATGCTTAGACCTATCATGAAACACCGGATTCTCAGTCAACTTGATGCAACTCTGATTGTCGCAATGTATCACCGTAGTCTCAACCCTCTGACCAAACAAGGCCACCAACAACTTCCGAAGCCATATCGCCTCACACGTCGCCATGCTAGCTGCTATGTATTCTGCCTCTGCAGAACTCAAAGCCACAGACTTCTGCTTCCTGCTGTACCAAGAGACAACTCCTGATCCCAAGCTAAAGCAACACCCTGAAGTGCTTTTCCTGTCTGTTGTACTGCCTGCCCAATCTGCGTCAGTATAGCCTATCAACCTGATACCATCACCTCGAGTATATTTGATTCCATACTCGATTGTACCACGCAAATACCGCAACACATGCTTTGCTGCCGTCCAATGCACTCTCTTCGGCTCCACCATGAACTGACTAAGAGAGTTTACTGCAAAGGATATATCTGGCCTGGTGTTGACCAAATACATGAGAGACCCAATCAACTGCCTGTATAAGGTGGGGTCTACATCCTCCTCTCTGGATGTCTCTACCTTCTTCCAATTCGTGATCATAGGAGTAGACATGGCTCTGCAATCCTCCATCTTGAACCTCCTCAAGATTTCGATGCAGTATTTCCCTTGTCCAAGGAAAATCTCTCCATCTGTCTGCCATACCTCCATGCCTAGAAAGTAGTGCATAAGCCCCAAATCCTTCATCTCGAACTCTGCTGCAAGGTCCCTCTTGCTCTCCTCTATGAGCCCTAGTGAACCTGTTAAAAACAAGTCGTCCACATAAAGAACAAGAATGAGAACCTCACCCCCAACCACCAAGTAGTAGAGGTTAGCATCCGCTTCACTCTTCACGAAGCCCATTCCCTGCAAGTATCTATCACGCGCTCATACCACTGGGAGCCTCGCTTGAGTCCCAGACAAAGCTCTCTAACTGCACACGCGGTTTCACCGGGCTGTGTGCCACAAAGCCCTCTGGTTGTTCTATGTATACCTCATCTTTCAATTCACCATTAAGAAACGCTGTCTTGACATCCATCTGATGGATCTGCCATCCCATTTGTGCTGCAAGAGAGATCACGACTCGTATAGAAGTATACCTGGCCACCGGAGCAAATGTCTCCCTATAGTCAATTCTCCTTCCTCGAGAACCCATTGGCCACAAACCTTGCCTTGTATTTCTCGATGCTACCATCTGCACCGTGTTTGATCTTATAGATCCAGCGTGATCCAACCACTGCCCTATCTGTTGGTCTAGGCACAACCTCCCACACATCATTTTGCACTATTGAGGTATACTCCTCAACCATTGCATCTTGCCACACTTGTTGCTGTGCAACCTCCTGATAGCTAGAAGGTTCACTATCTACCAACTGACTAACTAATGCCATATAGTCATCATACCTGGCTGGTTGTCTCCGCTGTCTACTACTCATCCTAGGAGCTCCCACAAACTCCTGAGTATCCCTTTGTGACTGTTGGTTCTTGCTACCAACTGTAGAGGATGAAGTATCAACCTCCATATCACCTTGATGCATCTCTTGGATCTGCTGCATCTGCTGCTCCATACTCTGCGAATTCTCAGCACCTGAGCTTGTGCATGTACTAGTAACTGTACTCGAGCTTCGCTGTCCTTGATCTGGTTGAACGATCCTTGGAGCTTCCACTAACTGCTCACTCTGATCATCTGCTGGCAAATCTCTGGACCTCCTAAATGCCTTGTCCTCCATGAACTTGACATCACGCCTAACTATAGTCCTCTTGGTCCCTGGAATAAATATCCGATATGCCTTTGAAGTTTCACTGTACCCCACAAAGTACCCCTTCTCTGCAGTTTGATCTAACTTGGAACGTGTCGCACCTGGAATGTGACAATACACCAAACTCCCAAATATCCTGAAGTGGCTGACATCTGGCTTCTTCCCTGAGAACGCCTCCTCTGGTGTCATCTTGCCTAATACCTTATGTGGAACCCTGTTTTGTATGTACACTGTTGTACTGCATGCCTCTGCCCATAAGTAACGTGGCATATCCTGGTCATACAGCATAGCCCTTGCCGCCTCTGATATAGACCGATTCTTCCTCTCAGCAACCCCATTCTATTGTGGGTTGTAAGGAACAGTCCACTCTCTCTTGATTCCTTCCCTGGTACAGAACTCCTGGAACTCTTTCCCTTTGTACTCGCCTCCATTGTCTGACCGAAGAACCTTTATCTTCCTCCTCGGGTTTAATTCTCCACAAGAGCTTTGAACCTTTTGGAAGTTTAATTAAAACCCTATCCTTGGTCTTCAAGAAGTATATCATCCTGTGTCTCGAGAAATCATCAATAAAAGTAACAAAGTACCTTTATATCCTCCTCGAGAGAGACTTCGCTTCTACATTTTCGCTATCCACATATAAACCGAATGTACTAGATCAAGAACACCCTCGATCTAGTGGTCAATCCTGGTGTTGCTTCTCGCGAACTTCCCCTTAACACACATCCCTTTACATACATCATCATGCTCGTGGCTCACCCTCAGAACACTCACACCGTCTCTACGTATAAATTTAAGTGCTCCATGATGTATATATGGCTCCATCCCTCCTATGCCATAGCCTCCTTGATCTCTAGAATTACCGGCTCTCATCGCTGCCTTATGAGTATCAAACTCCAGAACTGTAGCCGGGCCTCCTAACTCCAATAGCTATGGGTGATTTCCAATCCTTGTGCTTAATTAACACACTTGCCCCTCTAAAGAGTACATTGTAACCTTTATCCTGAAGGACAGATATGGAAATAAAATTCATACCTAAGCCTGGCACATGCAACACATCATGAATGGGAATCCGCTTACCATTCTCCCTCTGAAATAGAACAGTCCCTTTCCCAATTGGATTGAGCTTGGACATGTTCCCCATAGAAATCTGCATTCTGATGTCCTCCTCCTTATAGCTAGAGAAGTACTCTCTAACTCCTGTCATATGAAATGACGCCCCACTATCTATATACCAAACACCCTGTGAGGTTGAGCTAGCCATACAAGCTACTTTGTTTAACTCATCCTCCATTCTACTAGGGAGCTCATCTGCACTTGCTGAAGCTGCTGTCTGCTTCTTGTCTTTCTTCCTTTGCGGGCAATCGCTGACATAGTGGCCAAACTCGTGACAGCCATAGCACTTGACTTTAGATAAGTCCTTCTTCTTCTCACCTTGTGGATTTGATCCTTTACTAGACCCCTTCTTTGCTTTCTCTTTTCCTGCAAGGGCAACGTTCTCCTGTTCCGCCTCACTTTGCTGACTCTTGCTACTGGTCCTACTGACAAGACTTAGTCTAAGCTCCTCCTGAGTGAAGTCACTCCAAAGTCGATCCCAACTCGGCAAGGTGTCTCGCCCATTAATAACTTGAACAAAGACATCCCACTGCTTAGTAAACCCATTTAGGGCTATCCGCACTAGCTCGCCATCACCTAGATTATCTCCAACAGCAGCCAACTCATCCTTGACAAGTCTGAGTCTGGTGAGGTAACTTGTCACGTCCTCTCCCTTGTTCATCCGAGTAGTCCTCAACTTTTCTCTGAGAATCAGCTTCCGGTTAGTGGTAGCATTCTGGTACAGATTCAGAATGGCATCCCACATCTTCTTCGTTGTATCTAACTCTGCGACATGTGGAACAATATGATCCTTGACACCATCAAGAATCATCCTCCTCGCCTTGGCATCTTCCTTCTTATATGCTAAGAGCTGTGCTGGATCTGTAGGTACAGGTACAACACTGGTCACATATTCCTTGATCCCATTCTCTTCCAGCAACAAAGAAATTCTGGCTTTCCAGACACCAAAATTTGATGCTCCATCCAATCTGTCCTGATCTCTTAAACCTGCTGAGGCCATCTCAAAAGATAAAAGAAAACAAATAATAATAATTCTGAAGAGGCAGGATCTTTCCTTCCTTTGTTAAGCCTTATCTGCCCTCAGATCAGCTCTGATACCATGTGAAAATTCTATTGCAGTTACTGATTATTAATCTTCTATCTAATACATAGATTATTTGACTTTGAAAAATTAATTCTCAGCAAATATCGAAAAATAACACAACTGCAACTTCACCAATAAAACTCACAAGAATAGAGAAGAAAACATTCACAATAATGAACACAATATTTTTGGACAAATTGTCCGTGGAAAAACCCCGAAGGGAAAACCACTACTGCAGATGAGAAATTATATTAAACTTCAGCAAATTAAGGAATACAAAAACTGCTTGCCTCTTACTGGCAGAGCTCCGGCAATAATCTTCTCTAGAAATTCTTCCCTCAATTTCTCCTGCTGAAATTCCCCAGCTGCTATCCCCAACGCTATCACTGCGCCACTGCAAGACTATTTGCTCTCACTGCAAATTTACTACTTGCTAACACTGCAAGTCTTTCTCAAGTATCTCTACTTGTTGTTATTTTCCAATTGCCCATTGATCCCCTTTTATACTTTTCTCATTGGAAAACCAATGGCCATGATTTAATCTCAATCAATGGCTAAGATTAAATAGACTCTAAAAACCCTAACTAACTGGATTCTAGAAGTCTCTAGGAGAATCAATTTATTTAATTACATAATTATCTAGACAACTCAGCCCTTTTCTGGAGGTTTCTAGAAAATAATTAAATAATTAAATGACACTTCTAGACAATGGAAACACCTGTCCAAGCTACATAAATTAACAGTAAATACCTAAAATTTAATGCTACAACTTTTGAATAGGTAAGTCTCCATATTTTAGGGTTCATAAAATGTACTAGTGGGTACAACTTCTCATTGGAGGATTGGAGAACCAATTTCCATATTTAAGGGCTTCATGCAATCCCAAAATTTTAGTGGCTACAACGAGTAAATAGAGGATTCTGAGAAGCAATGTTCACATGAGCCATAATTAATATGATAAAATTGGTCCTTTTATATTTAAATTTATTACACCTTACATGTGTTATGCAATAGCACCAAAGAATCTTGTGTCATTACCCATACATAAAAATCAAAACATTAGCAACACATATTTAAAATAATAATAAAATATATTAAAATAATTATTAAATAATTGTAAGTCAAAGAAACTCTTAAATAACTAAAATAAAACAACTCATTAAATAAATGAATTAAAATAAATATTTTTAGATAGATATTTTAAAGATAATATATTTATTTCATAAATATTAGTAAATATATAAAAAAAATATTATATAGTTGTAAAGTAAAAATAATTCCTAGGTAATCAAAACAATTCTTTAAATAAATAAATATAAATCTTTTTAGATAAAGAATGAATAAATATGAATAAATTATATGAAAAAGTGTGGATTAGATTAGAAAAGACAATAAAAATTGTTTTCAATGTAAAATAAAATAACCCTTGAATAAATAAATAAATATTTTTTCTATCAATAAACTATAATCTTAAGGTTCATATCCTTTATTTTAAGTATATAAAATGAGAGAAAAATAAAATAAATATTTTTTTATCAATAAAGTTCCATCTAAAGGTTCACACCTTTTATATTAAGTATATAAAATAAAAATAGAGAGTGTAAGGATTTGGAGAGTGTAGAAAGAAACCCATGTCAATTCTTCGAGATGAAAGGAAAATTTCTAAATCATACTATTATGGGCCATTAATATAGGCCCTTACACTTTTCAAATTGAAATAGGATCCCCAAGGGTGATATCTATGAATATATTTCATATAGATAAAGGATTCACAGAATCAATCTTCACATGGCTCATGACTAATGTGACAAATGTGATCTTTCTAAATTTTAATTTTATTTAATTACAAATTAATACAACATATTAAGAACAAAAATAATTAGGTTTATTAAAATTAACAAATGCAATGGAAAATAATCATTCCCTCATATTAATCTAGAAATTTTCTATAATATACATTCATCTAAATATAAGTTAATCTCGAATAAATGCTTGACATATGGAAAATGATAATAAAATAATTATGATAATTTAGGAAATAAAATGTAAAGGCTATTTGTACTTGTAAAACTACTATAAAATGTGTGTCAATTGGTAAAGGTTCTAGAATATGTTTTTTTCTATGTTTGCAAAATGTGATCTCTTTATTTAAAGAAATCTTGTATTATATACCAATCCTCTACTTTAATTATGTTTGATTCTAGACTTCCAAGTTTAACCCGTAGTAACTAAATCATCCTTTACCTTCAAACTTACACTACTTGTTCATTTTTAATAATTTTCTTGCTTTATAAAAAATCATCTACTATATTTATCATTATAGTGTTTGAAATATTCAAAAATAACTTGATATGTCATCTAATCATAATAAGACATGTTTTAATAGATTGAACCCCCCCCCACAAAAAAAATGAAATGAGACAAAAAAAAAGCTACATTGTATTTCCTTTATGATATAAGAAATACAAAAGTGCACTTCCTAAATTGATATGTAAGTAGAAAAACAAAATATCCTTCTAAAATATTTATTCAAGTTACTTTTCAATTGATATATATTGCTAAGGAAATGTGATATAAAAAGTAGTAGGATATCTAGTTCTAACACTAATTTTAAAAGTGTTTTTTTAACATGAGATTTTCTTGTGGTGTGATTAATAAATATAAGGGTTGGTTCCTAGATCCTAATTTGGATAATATATTTTATTTTTATAGTTAAGATATAAATATATATGAGATCTATAGATTGCATAAAATAATTAAGAATAATATGGATTAGTATTTATCTCACTTCCATAAGCTAGACTCTACATGTGCCAACAAAAAACTATACTTTTATAACATTATAGTTATAAAAAGCTATGAGGTGCACACTAGGAATGCCAAGGTTTGGGAGTGAATTGAAAGAGGTGGGTTGGTTCCATTTTTGGAAAACCTTCATGGGCCTGATTCTATGGCCATGGACTACTTTGAGAAGAATTGGAACAATGGCGAAATAATTCTCTTTGGAAGAAAATTGAAGTTGGATGAGAAAATTATAGGGAAGATTATTGGAATGTCCATTAAGGGCTTGAAGTTTTATCACAATACAAGGTTTTATGGTGAGGAGGTCATCAGATTTCCTAGGAAGGACAAGGAGAAATTGAAACTAGTTAAAATTTCTAATAGCTACTTTGAAATTGACACCATCAAGGTGTTGTGGGGAAAGGTACTTCATGTTATTATGGAATATATCACACTAGACGGGAGAGTGTATGGGCATAATTTTTCAATTTTTAATCACTTCCACCATAAGGTACAAATTTCTCTACCCCTCTACCTATTTTTCTCATTGATTAATAGCCTTAAGGACCATAAGTAAAATCCTAATAGATACCCTATTCTTCATAGTGGTCTTATTAGGTTAATATATGAACACTTTCAAAGCATGCCAACTTTATCTAAACCTATTGCCTCCACGGAGTCTGGGGACTATGATATGGAGAGTGGGGGTCCAGAGATTCAACTTAATTAGGAGAGAATTGTTGAAGCCCACCCATCCTCTGAGATTTCTGGTAAGAAAACCTAGTCTAAAAAACCCCAACTTGCTAAAGCCCCTAAGACCTACTCCGACTGCTCTGCCTCCTTAAAGAATCATGTTCTTAAGGGCTCCCCTACCAACAAGTCAGTTTCCTACTATGCAGACTCCTTGGAAGATAAAGTTGAGAACCCTAAAGCTAGTAGAAATTATGTGCCCTCCCCTCCTGCCTCTTTCAAATTTGAAGGTACCATATTTCCTAGCTCCCCCAACCTGGGTGAGTTAACCTCATATTAGATTGGGTTTAGTTTGATGACATTCTGGCCTCTACTAAAAACAACATCAGTGACATTTTCAAGGTCTTTAAATGGGCCTATCATGAAATTAATGATCTTAATCCAAGAAATAGGGCTCTGTATAGTAAATCAAAGGAGTTGGACCTAAAGTTGGTGACTCTCAATAACGAAGAAGGGAAACAAAATAAGAATAGTGTTGGTAAGAAAGGAGGTGACATTGAGGAAAAGTACAAGTCTCTAGATGAGGAAATGGTTTAAATTAAAAATAAATGAAAACAGTTGTGGAACAAAACCATAAAATGGCTAGGGACAATGCCATTATTATCAATGCTATGGCTGAAAAAGCTAGAAAAAAATGCAACAGGGTTCATTGGTTGTTGATTTGGAAGAGAAGAAGGACCCATGCCAATCTAAAATGGAAATTGCTTCCCACTACACAGATGGTTCAAATATTAAAAAGGGGGGTTCAGGATATGAATGAACTAGAAGCTGAGACTGCTGATTTATTAAAGACACAAATTTAGCTATTGCTGGATTTTTGTCTAGTTTTTATGGTTTTGTGGCCTTCGCTGGCCTTTTTGGTGGTTTTTTAATTTTACTGTTGTTATTTTTATAGACTTTCCAACTTTGGTGTCTTTAAAGATTCTATCTTTATTTTGTAAACTTTGTGGTTTCGGGTCTTGTAAAACCCTTTTTTTCCTCTTTCAAAAACATTATAGTTATAATCTATTTCAATAATCCACTATAAAACAAGTGTTATTTTTTATTGTATTAAAAATATTATATATGAAGGTTTTCCCACAAGTTTTACATTGTCCTATCTCATTAATAAAACATAACACTCAAACTAAGAAGTTTCATAGGAGGAATATACCGCATTCCTAAAACATGTCAAAAGTTAATGGATATATTAATATCAATGATAATCATAAAATTACAATAATTTCCTTCAATGTAATACCAAAATAAGAATTATCATAGAAATGAGGAGTCAAAAATTACAAGTTTGACACCCTAAATATCTTCATAGAAAAAATGACACATTGAGAAATTTTTGTAATCCCTTCTTTAGCTATTGCTTGTAATAATAACCTCTTTGATTCTTAAAAATAAGAACATATGGCAGCGAATGACCTCCCAAAAAAACCCAAAGATTATGAAATGTATCACAATTTGTGAGGAAACTTTAGGGAATACATCAAATCTAGGATAAAATTACGCTCACCCTCATATATATAAATTATTAGATCAATGTCTTAACCAAAATAGAGAAAAGAAATCCCTCAAGAATGTAGAGAGCACCAACAAAGAAAAATCTTAATTGGGATTGTATGAGTATTCAAGTCACCTATAGTAGAAAGAGCCACCACATATTTGATTATAGCCTAAAATGAAGATCGTGGGGTACACCATCTATAAGAGTAGTAATAAATATTATTTATGAGTTTTGAAGCCACTAACATAAAAATGTTCTACTAGCATGAAAATTATTCTCCATCCAATGTGAAGAATGTGATCCATGGTTTCATGTAGGTTGAGTAGGACCTTAACACACAACTCAATTTGAACCATATTATCCTCATAAAATATTCAATGGCATAACATCCATAACTAATAGAAAAACCTACCACATTGGTCTCTAAATGTTTAGTAAAAATGATTAGCCATTGGCCAATATAGTTTGATTCTCCACGTCAAAAGTAGAAAAAAATTAAAAGGGATGTACACATAGTTAAAATATCTTAGGTGTTAACATATACTTGAATATTTTGAGTTTGTAATGGGAGAAATGGTCATGGAAACATTGGACATTCATGCTTGTGATCAATGTTTTACATTTACTCATATGTGTCATACAATCATGTATTTATATACCATGAATTTTTTATTGGTTGAGATAATCATTAATCATAATTGATGAGAAAAGTCATTTTAAGATAAATATTAGATGATGGCCCCATTAGGTGGATATATGACACTAGGTAATTGGGTGAAAATTCATACCCATTGACCAAAATATCAATAAGAGTACATCATGATAAAATAGTAAACCACTAATATATTAAAAGTAAACTATAAAAAGCCATATATGATGACCATGTATTACCAGATTGACATTAAATATTGACGAAACCATAAAGATCAATGTTTGCAAGAGAGGTTTTGTGATCTAATAGTGTGTAAAAATCAAACCAAATTTTTTATTTTACAAAGATAAATTGGTCACTATGTGTCACCACTGTAGACCAAGCCATATTGACATGAATTGGTCCCACCACTATAAGAAATACATGATGGGTACTTATTTTCTTGATATTTTATGTGAGCTTCACATATTAAAAATAATCATTTGGAAAGGGTTAGGGGCCCACTGCCATATATAATCATATAGACATGTGGCCCCTAGTGTTTTTTCCATGTATCACCCTATAAGAGAAAAAATACACCTTAGTCCATAAATTGAATTGATTGTGTAGATATGAATAAGAATTATTCATATTAGAGAAAATAAAATTATACAAATCAACAAGACATTATTTAAAGGTTAGAACTTGGTTGACAATTAAAGTTAAATTCTCACACATATTAGCTATCAAAAATAGTGCATTCACTATGAATAAGGTAGTGAAACATGTAACAATGAGAAAATAAGAACTAATAAATAAGTAGGATACAACCAAGTGTGGAGAACATGGATAATAATGGGTGAAGCATATGTAGTAGACAAAAAAAAATAATACTACTTGTGTTGGTTGTGTTTTCTATATTGAGATAGATAATTATCGATGGGTTGACATGAGTGAAAGGAAAATAACATTTGGTTCAAGATGCAACTTATATCAATCATCACAAGTCAACCTAAATTATAAAAATTATAATTTAAGTGACTTTTTAGATAGATACTTATAAATTAATATATGAATAATTTATAAATTCTAAGAATATCATTTGTGAATAGATACCTCGGGTCTGAACACATTGTAAACTACCATGCACAAAGTTTTTTTATTCATTATTGGCTTCACATTCCTCTAATATTTTAGTTTTTTATCAATTTCCTTAATATGATGTTGAATTCAATATCACTTTAATATGATTAGTTAAAATCATTGAAAACTATTAAATTGAAATATAAAAATGAAAAAAATTATTCAAATTACTCAAAACATGAAAAAAATCATTCAAATTCTTTAAAACATGAAAATAACAATTCAAATTATAACATCACATTCCCCCTTCCCCCCCAAGCATGGTTGGTTGAAGCTCAACTTTGACTTCTTAGCCGAACCTAACCCAAGTCAAGTAGGTGGGGGTGGGATTATCCATGAGCACAAGGGGAAATTATTTTTGGCCTACACAGTCAACTTGGGGGTTCAATCATCAAGTTTTTCTAAGGTAGTGGCGGCCTTCCATGACATACAAATTACCATGCAAGCTGGGTTCTCAAATTTGGTTATAGAAGAAGACTCCAGAAACATGACCCTCTTGCTAACAGATAAAGCCTTTCCCTATTGGACCCACCAGAACCCCATGTCCTCAACTCGTAATCTCATGATTTCCCTCTGAAATTGTAGTGTTAATCATGTGTATAGTAGCAACAATAAAGTTGTCAATGCATTAGAAAATCTTGGAGCCTTTACACCAAATTTAGTAATATGGGATAATATGGACCTCCATATCCCAGGTCAAGTGCTCGAGTTGATTCAACATGATGCTAAAGTAATATCCAAATGAGATCAAGTTGGATATGTTGTCATCTCTTATTGATAGTTTCCACACTTCTAAATTATAACAACCTAAGCCTACTAATCTATCTTTCCATAATTACATTTACTTGCAGCTCTAGTTTTCATATAGCCATTTCTATAGTTGGTATTACCTTGCCCTAAAATTTGTGATTTTAGTGATGTGGGTGATCTAGTTTAGGATGAACCTACTAATTGCAAGGTATTGAAGCAAGACAAGGAGATTTGGACCATTCTGGAATGAGGTAAGTTTCCTTCATTTTTGGAGGCGATGCAAGGGCAATGACCCCAATATTTCTTTGCTATTTGCCTATTCTTGGGTGAACAATACTATTAATGTTGAAGGGGTCTCCTTCATGGTGACTCTTGAACTAATTGAAGAGGTGACATGGCTCTCTTCAAAGGGGTATGCATTCCTCATAAGTCAAAAGACCATTATAAAGAAAACATGGAACATTTTCTAAAAGAGGGTGAGAGGGTGGATAGACTGTATAATTGCTTTAACTATGTCCTAACTTTCACAAAATTTGGGGAAAATTTGTAGTTTTCATGAGGTATGTCATGCTCGAAGCATGACTCTACCACTTCCATGCTCATCTTTTCCATATGCTTAATTAGCTTAGGTATAATTTCAAAATAAACTTTTCCTTTTTGCTTATTTCCTCACTTGATCAATCTATTAGAATTTTCTAGGCTAAATGCAAGAAATTACCCATCCACCAAAGAATTATTTATTTTCTTTGCAAGTTTCATTCTATGATGTTTCCATCTCTTTCAACTTATCTTAAGAATACTATCACCATTTATGACCCCACCAATCCCTTTGTGGACCCCAACCACTCTATTATTCTAGATGAAACCCCTCCTACAATTTGTTGTAGTACCTAGGCCCAAGGTAAAGCCCTTGTTAATGAAATCCCCACTGACCCCATCAAATGCACCCCTTTTTTAGAACCCATGCCTATTTCTACTTCTTGATTAAGGGAGTTTAGCAACTAAAATGAAAATGAGTCATGGAATCCCACCTCGGTCAACTCTCCTTTACACTCTTCTGCTCATGTGAATATATTTGATGTTATGAACACCCCCTATTTCTAACCCTATCCCTAAAAATTCTCCCAATTTGTACATCAATCTAGAGGAAATTGGAACTGAACCTAGGTCAATTCATTCCCCTAGTGACCCCCTCTATAAAATAATCAATGAAATCTTAGAGACAATTAATATGCAAAGGGATATCATGAAGTGATTCTTGGGAGAGCTAGTAATGACAAAAGAAAGAATCCAAATTCTAGAGAGCAAGGTTCTTGAGAAATAGGTCCTATAGCTAGGGGAGGTGGACAACAAGGAGCATTGGTACATGATTGCCTCTATAGAAAAGTCATTTGAGAAGTGGGCGATGTGAGAAAAGGAGCTAGAAGATTTGTGGGCCATTTTTGGTATAGAGGAAGAAAAAGATAATTTATTGACTAAGATTGATGCTATCCATTAGAACCAAGAGAAAACCATGCAATGGCTTAGGATCATTACCTATTATAGTAAAGACACCATAAAGAACACTGCCCTCACCCTTTAGGATTTTTAGGATGAATTAAGGAAGTGCTAGGGGAAATGGATTACAAATGGTTTGAAGGATGGTCATATGTAGAAGAAGAAGGGTGAAATGGTGGATGCCTCATCTCATGTTGTCATGATGAATACTTAGGCCATTCAATAAGGTCCTTTTACTTTTGAAAAGAAGCTACAACATTTGTCCCAAAAATGGAATGTGATCACTAGTCTCAAGTTATTGGGAGATTTGTAGGTGTCTTATGGTTTTTTTTGGTCTTAGATTTGTGTGCTTTCTATGTTGTTTTTTGTAGGTCAAACTATTTAAGCTTAAGTTTATGTTTTAGTTTTTTAGGTTTCTCACTTCTCGTGAGTTCCTTTTTTTCCTCTATGGATATTTTGTAATGGGTATTGGCCCTTCCAGTTTTAATCTAATCAAAACAATTAAATTATTATAAAATTTAGTTTTAAAATATACAAGTTTAATATTCAATTTTAATATACAAACAAAAATGTCATATATTTGTCAAATATTTCTTGAAATTTCTTTAAATTATTAAAAATATTTTTATATTAGAGAAACCATAGTTTTTAATGTAAACAAACCATGTGGATACAAATTCATGAGATTGAGCACATGTTTTTATGTCATAATTAGGTCAAAATCTAAAGAAAAATATAATCTTCCACTTAGAGAAACAAAAGAAACACAAATGATATGTCTTTCATATAATGAGAGTATGTAAATGTATGAAAACTCATTGCATATATAAGGAATATATGCAGATATGAAGGTAGAACAAAATATTTGACTACCTCTCTAAGGATGAAACACTTTTCTAGCTCAAATGACCTGTGCGCTAGCATGTGGAAATTATTAATATACTAGTGTGACAACTAAATCTAGTTTGATCAAAGATTGGCAGATATGAGTTAAATCTGTCAACTTTGAACAAATGAGATAAATACCCTCCCCATGAAA
This sequence comes from Sequoia sempervirens, assembly GCA_007258455.2. Classification (NCBI taxonomy): domain Eukaryota; kingdom Viridiplantae; phylum Streptophyta; class Pinopsida; order Cupressales; family Cupressaceae; genus Sequoia; species Sequoia sempervirens. The sequence goes on from VDFB02334226.1 coordinate 34,730, forward strand.
TTGTTGAGAAAATGTAAAGGAAATAATGACATTATCAAACTAACATAAAATCATAAGCAACATAAGCATGAAATCTATTCTTAAACTACTCAAACATCATCTCATAGGGGGATTGGTGCTACTTTGATGTGGAAAGTAGCCCTTTCCCAACCCCTTTAGATAATCTATTTGATGAAACTTCTTTGAGGATGGTATGGAGTGCTATGAAAATATGATATGGAATGCTAAGATGATATGGATTCAAATGACAATGGTGCATTTGTGCTTGAGATTGTGGAGATGAAATGCTAAGATTGTGGAGGATTAAACCAATGGAGATGATCTCTATTTAAAGATACTCAAGTTGAAAGAATGCTTATGAGAGAGCAATGTGGGATAAAAAACAAGCCAATGAAAAGAGGCCACTTGTCAAATTGTGATAGGTTGGATGATGAGCACATTTTGGTCAATGTACCAAAGAGATGGAGATTCAAATTTGAAATTGTGAGTTAAATGCTAACTTTGACCTTTGCAAGGACATGTAAGAGACATGTAAGACCTATTAAATTCCTTGTTCGATGTACATTTCAACTTGCTTTTGAATTCAAATTTGAGGGAATATTCCTCAAAGATGCCATGTTGATGGAAAATGCTGATTTTAATAAATCAATAAATTGATTTATTGGTGCAAGTGGGAAAAGCTAGAGGATGTGACATGCATTAGATTAGATTTAATTAGGATCAGATTAGCTTAGATAATGATAAGATGATTTGACCCATTTGACTTGAATATTTTTATTTATTTAATCAAGGAGGGCGAGGTTAGGATCAAGTTGATTTATTTAATTTAAATTGATGACTTTAGGAGATTGATAAATAAACTAGATTTATTTAATTTAAATTGATGACTTTAGGAGATTGATAAATAAACTAGATTTATTTGATGAAAGGATGAATATGACCTAATCAAATGCATGATGTCAATTTCATGTGTTTACATTTTTTCCCTCTTTGAAGCAATGTACTTGCTACGTTGGTTCAAAGAATAAACTTGCCGTAATCAAAATTGAAAATTTATGATTTTTCAGATGCCCCAGCGGAAAGCAGTACACTAGTACATTTCCCCCTCGAGAGATTGAATAAAAGGATTTGATTTGAGGGTTGATGTCATGATAAAGAGGTTCAACCTGGATGGTTATGGATGATGATGCAAACAAGATGGTTTTAATATGCTTAGAATAAAAATTCTATATTATCTTAAACAAATTAAATGATGATGTAATGCATGCGAGATGCATGAGATGGATGATGTGATATGCTATGATTATGTAAATGTATGATTTTATGAGATGATTAGGCTAACAAATCTATATTATGATGATGAACATGCATGTGGGATGATATGCAAAATGTTGATGGTTTGTGGATGCAAAATGGATGCATGATGGATGCATTGGTGATGATGATTAATTATTGATGATGTGATGTTAGTGCAGAAAAGAATAAATTAGATGATGAGAAGAGGATCCAACAAGTTCATGATTTGAAGATAATTTATTAGAGATGATGATGGTGATAGATGATTTTTTTCTTATCAAGGATTGGGATTTTAAAAGGGATACTTACCTTATGTTTGATAACACATGTAAATATAATGCATCAAGGTATAAAGAACCAAGATGGTGTTGTTCCTAATACGATGGACTTTGACTCAACAAATAGATAGAAGTATTCTTGTTCACACTTGAGATACGGAAACCTTGCTAGGACGTACCTAACAAAGCAAGTATTTTCCAAGTTATATTACAAGAACGTCAAACAAGCATAACAAACAAAAGGATAATGACTGTTGCCCCATTCCTATCTCTCTAAATCCTTCATTCAGATATCATCAAGAGGTCCTTGGAGTGAGTGCAATAAGATAAATCAGAAGAAAAGATCAAGTACACAAACAAGTCAATCTTCTTCATACCTCTAGCCAAAGGGATTTTGTTTTGATAGGATAAGGATCAAAAGTGATATGCAAAATGATGCCCATTGTCAGAATGATATATCCTAGGACATGCATTGTATAGGATGATGATGGGTTGATAAGTTTATTGATAGGCTATTGATATAAAGTTGATTGACATGTTTGCAACTGATCAAAAGTTTGATTTTGTTTTAAATGTTTGTTGTTTACTTTTGATTTTACAATTGAAGCTTGCTTTTGCTGATTGTTGTGATTGTTTTTGTTTGCATTGCCAAAGGATGAAGGTGATGATTAGTTTATTATGAATGATTGATTATATCGAGTGAAAGCGAGATGAGATGGATGGATTTTCTCAAATATTTGGATGTTTTTGATGTTTTTGGAATGTTTTGAGGCTATTTTTGGTATTTTCAAGATTTTGCAAATGTTTTGATTTTTTATCTTTGTGATGTTTTTGGGTTTTTTGAGATTTTATAGATGTTTTTGAATTTCGACATGTTTTCAATGTTTTGTCATTTTTGTGTCTCGAGGGCTGATCAAATATTTTCCTTGCCTATGTTTAAGCTCAGAGACGACGTAGTTTGAATTTCCATGTTTTCGACATTTTCCAAGTTTTTGAATGTTTTTGGATTTTTGACATTTTGGATGTTTTGGATGTTTTTGGATTTTTTGATGTTTTGGATGTTTTTTGATTTTTTGCATGATTTTGATGATTTGGATATCGATATGTGATGATATCAGTACTTTTTTGGGGATTTTGTTGAAAACCAAGCTAAGGTTGACAAATCAAATTGATGGATTGATGATGATGATAACATTGTTGAGGATACACAAAAATGCTAGGATTTGATTGATTGAGATTGATGGTGATAACATTGTTGAGGATGCACAACAATCCAAGGATTGATTGATCGGGATTGATGATGATAACATTGTTGAGGATGCACAACAATGCAAGGATAGTGTTAAGCAACACAATGATCAGGAAAGATATCCCCAAGATGATGATGGCTTGATTCGAGTTGATTGATCAGGATTTTGAAGCTTGATTTGGAACAAAATTGTTTAGAATGACTTGATATGATATTTGAAGCTCAACTTAGATGCAATTGATAGTGGTTTTTTGGATTGGTGTTCGATGAAAAATGAAGACTAATAAGGAATGTCTTCTTGTCAAAATATGCCATGGGCTAGTGATTTGGAATTTTTCTCACAAATGGTTTGACTAATTTGATTTTATTTTTTCCAATGTTAGAATCTCCACATAAGTTGAAGGATATAGATCAAGATTTATTCTCAAAGCAAGATGTAAATTTTTTCCCCTAGTGTCTAGCAATGTATGGAATGTAATGGATGGATGCTCAGATAGGTGTATGGATGGATGAATATGGTAAGCACGCAAAGGACACCAAGGATTATCTTGTGATAAGATAAGGTGTTCAAACAAAAGATGCTCATTTGGATAATGCTTCATGGCTCAGATAATGCTACATAGGATAGGATCAATGAAAACAACGTATAGACATGCAAAATTAACATTCTACATTTGATTAGGTTCATTCATTAACTAAACTAGATTTTGCATTAGGTCCATTCATCACTTTCATCCATTCATTAAATAATCTCATTTCCTAAGGTCAGTTATTTAAAATCAAGCAAACATTATCATCAACCTTTTAATAAATCAGACATCCATTTAAATCAAATCCTAAATCATATTCCATCATTTTCTAATTTAAATAAATCAAATATCAAAGTCCTAAAAGTCAACTCACCTAATCATCATTAAACTAACATAATCATCATTTATTTAATCTAATCCTGATTGAATGCTAATCTCACCCACTTGCATTCTCTAGATATCTCCACTTGCACAAATAAATCAATTTTATTGATTTATTAAAAACCCCTCATTTTCCCTCAACATGACAAGTTGATTTGTCCCTCCAACATAGCATTTATTGTTGTTTTTCTTGTCTCCCTCTCAAAAGTTATTGCAAAATTTGAATTCAAATTCTCCCTCTCATGGGCATTCATCCCAAATCTTGCACAACCATTGGCCTATCACCACTTGACAAGTGTCCTTCTTTCATTGGTCCAATATTAGTCCCACATTGGTCCCTCTTCAACACTTAGCATTTTGAAAATCCTTAAATAGAGGCTTCATCGTCAAGCAAACCCTTCACAATCTTTATGCAAATTCATTCTCTTAAACTAAGAATTGATTTTGTCCACTCCACAAATCTCCACAATTTCATCCAAAAAGCATATGCAAAGTCACTCTCCTTGAGAATTGATTTTGCTCATCATCTCCATTGCATTTACATCATCTTAAGCTTTTATCAAGGATTGGGAAAGGGTCACTAGCACATGTGACACCAATCCACTATGAGATGAAGTTGATTCATGTTGTTTGTATGCTTATTTGGTTTTTCTTGTTGTTTTAATATCTTACTTAGCATATCTAACATGTTTCATTATCTCATAGGGATGTTGAAGATTATTTTTGTTTTAAAATGCTAACCATATGCAGATTTTCACATCCACAAAATGGCACTAGAGGGAGGGCACCTCTAATCACATCTTGCTTTCATATATTTCTGATATTTATAAATCTAACTAATGTTTCTTTGTTTTGTTCTTTTTTTTGTTAACATCATTTATTGATTTGAAGGCTGGTCACAAATGTGTGACACTTGCAAGCATAGTAAGGCGTTATGATCTTTGAAATCCAACTTGTTCATTTACACATTTTATTTTAGAAGCTTGTTTTTATGTCTCTATCACTATTCTGTAAGCATACTATTATAAAATTGTACGTATGATCACCCTTCTTATGATTTGGTTTAACATTTTCTAAAAAAAAAATAAAAAAATCCTTAGTCTGGTAGAGCACGCTTTAAGCTTTTTAAAATTTTCAACTTGCATAGGTTAATTCTGTCATCTTGTCATTGCCATAGTTTCTAAAGTATGAGCTACACTTTTTTGACAATGGTCGTATTCCTTGGCCTTTTAAATATTCATTGATCCCAAGCCATTTGGTTTGTTCCAAGTATACAATATAAGTAGTATGGTATTAGCACCATGCCCAGAATCAAAGCTAGCATTTGAATTTGGTGATGTTGGCCCATACCTGTTGTTCTTCCAGCAAATATAAAGTATATAACACAGATTTAAATTTGATGAATATAGGAATTTTACTAATGGTCGAGCTAGGTTTAAATAGTGAGAATGTTCCTGTCGAAGAGCTATGCATTGCTTGCTTCAAGCCGTGAGATCTTATGGTCAAGAACTTGCAGCTCGTCAAACAAAGCAAGTCCATTACAAGAACAAAGAAGTTCATCTTGCAAATACTCTAGTTGATGTCGCATTATCTGCATTTTAGTAGCCATTGGGTTACGATTGACAATAGCCTTATTCTAAATGTTGCAGGCCCGATTTGCATACTTCAGAGTATTTAGAGTTTCTTATGCATTTGTGTCAGTAGGAATAACACATGCAGCCATCACAGTTCTGTGTTTCCTCCAAGAGAGTCCTGTAACCATCAGAGTTTTGTTGTTTATGCTTAATCTCTCTGGTTGTTGTCTCCATATCTTTCCATCTAGGTTGCTCTTACTATATTTCAATTCCACCATGCAATTTCTCTGGTTGTCGGAGTATCTAACTTGAGAATATCTCTATTTACCCTACTCGTTATTATTGACTTTTTCTATATTGTGTAGGTAGGAGGGATGTGTAAGGGATTTATCTTTACACCTGCTAGTTACATCACTTTCTTTTTTGCTAACATGCTAACTTGAAGGTCTTCATATAAAAATTTATGGTAGCTGACTCTGTACAACCCAGTATTGATGGCACTATAGATGGGAGAGGAAGCAGTTTTCCATGTGGGCTCTCATTAAAACTCTGGCAATGTGATACAGACTATGCAAAATTCTATTAGACTAAGCACCTGCCTTTACTATACAAATGTGCTCCTTTACCAAGAGTAGGTTGTTTGATAGCTCAGATCCCACCACTTTAAGTAAAGTCGATGATTTAAATATTTATTGAAAAGATACGCTGATAAAGAAAAAACTTGCCACAGAGCTATTGAAATCTCTAAACGAATTTGAAAGTCTTTTGTTCTGATTGTTAACATGCTTGTCTTCATCCCAAACTACGTTGGAACCCATACAGAAACACTTCAACGCTATAGGGAGTCAGGTATCTACTCTTTGTATTTGATGGTGCCTCTTAAAAATTTCTAGACATAGGTGAGGTTAAAGTCAACATATTAAATGCAAAAAATCTTGTATGGGCTGACTTGTATCAACCTTGGCATCGATAGTCAAAGATTTACCTTAGCTGTCCTCAAGCATATTCTGCTAAATTGTCAGTTAAAGAGTAGCCATTGTGGAAAATCGATAAAAGAGGAAGAGGTAGACAGGTCTGATTCCCACTGACAAGTTACTGCATCAAGAGTGGCTGATGACTTAATGAAGTTGATAGTATGGTGTGCAATATAATGCATCATGGCATTCTATTTTATAATCCCAATTCTAATAAGATATTTAAGAGGTGCTCACAGCAGGCACTTAGATTTTAATAGTGACATAGAACAGAGAAGAACACCTACCAAGCATGTGTTAGATATGATTATTTTGGGAATGTCACTAATGCTTGATTTAAATCAATAACAATGTATGGTACTCTATTGATCTAGTTGCATATGTTTAAATCATTTTTTAAAGGAGATCATCAACAAAACTTTGTTATGCATTATCAATGCATAATTTAAGCTTTCAAGGAAAATGAACTCTTACATTAAGGTTATAATTAAATGCAGGCATTATGAGTTCAACATAAATCTCATTTCTAATATCCTATTTTTGTGCTTATAGGTAAAGGTCAAATTGACATTGGAATCAAGCAGTGGAGTTCGGCGAAAACGAAAGCAAAGTTAGAGTTGAAGAATTAAGCATCAAATTTGCAACTCACAACGCATTTTTTAATGCTTAAAGGCTTCTATTTCATGCTTTAATTTTCTGTTTTAACCCAGCTAGATCATTGTTTTCTTTTAATGTTGGATTAAAACTGAACATTAGAAACTTACTAGCTTTTCAATTTGGTTTAAAATTGAACAAGGAAAACTTCACACTTGATTTTGGTGCTTAAAATGAACTCACAATTGCTTTGAAGGCTATAAAATGAACAAGTTCTTGAATTGTGTGATTTTGTATTTGGTGCATTTTAAGTGCGTATCCTCTCCCCTTGTGCTTCGTGCGATCTAGGGTGCAAGAAAAACACTCAAAATGCATTTTATTGCTTTGAAACACTTCGATTTGGGTTTGAAAAAAAAAATGAACAAGATCTTGTGTGAGTGTGCATTAGGTATATCGCGTGTGTTCTCCCTTTGTTTCTAAATGAAGGTCGATCAAACTACGGATGTGCTTGCTCGCTATTATTTACCTTTAGAGAGGCTTGCCTAAGAGACACATCTGAAAGGAGAACTCGAAGGCAACTCCAACTAGTTTTTCATTCAGGCCGGTATATAAATGGATAAGACTAAACTATCAAGTCCTCATGGTATGTAGGCCTTAGTTGTACAGTGTCTTTTAGAATGGGGTACTACCATAAAACGTATAAGAGCCCCTAATAGGAATGATTAAAGCCTTTAGTGGCTTGCTAGATGCTCGCAGGGTGCCATGTCCCTGATGTTATGTCATTAAGAACGTTGTTTGTAGTTTCCATCTAGTCCATCCAATGAGTTTATCAAAGTGGTGCATTGGAACTTAGATTCCAAGAAGTTACTTACCATGTCCGATTTTGATTGAAATATAAAGGTTAAGACTTCATTCTTAACATACCTTTATATTTTGTCCTTGGTTGCATGTAAAATCATCTCTTCTGCTATGAAGGGCATGAGGCAAGCCCACTAAGAAAAATGTACCAATTGAGCTAGGATGTTACATTGCTTATTTAAAATCATAGTGTGTTTATTGAAAACATTGGAAAACCATCATTCAACATCATCACTAGAATTTCAAACCCCTAGTTAGAGAAAATACCTTTGACAAAACCCAAGAACTATTGCTTACCCTTGGGATTATGTCCTTAGAGGTTTCTAAGTAATTGGGTTTACATCTTAATTTGCTCTTACAAAGGTCAACATTAGGCAACCCTTGTCCTAATTTCTTGGAACTTCCACATAGCATTTTGTGGGACAAAAAGAAGTTGTGACATTGGATATTCAGTTTGAAACCTAATCAAGAAGAGTGTTTGTGGTAAAAAGAATTCATTAAGAAAAGATAAAAAATTAGACCCCACACATGTGCTTGATATCTTTTGGTCATATGATTTTCGTGCAAACATTTGTCTTTTGATTACTCTTAGAAAAAAGTGTGTTCTTCAATACCTTGGCCTAGTAAACAAAGTGTCTCTAAGTCTCTTAGGATCATCAAAAATTTCATCATCCATCCAAACATTTGTAATCTTCATCCATCCAAACAACTTTAGAGCTTTTGAAAACATCATTATAGACTTAGGCACATCATCAAAATCAAAATCAGCTCATTTAGTTAGATGTATGGGAATGCATCCTTTCTCATACATTTAATTGAATCAAAACTCCTTTGAACAAGTTCATCATAAGATAACATCCAACATCTTAGGGTTTACACATTCATTATCCAAATCAAACTGATCAAAATCAAGCCCTAAGTCTAGCATTGATTCAAAGTTCCTAAAAGTTCATCACTCATCATTTACACCTTTCATCCTTCATCTCATCATTGCTCCTAAGAACCTTAGAGCTTACTTTTTCAACAAGGTCAAAACACAAGGAGAACATGGAATATGAACTTGATCCATACATCCTGAGTAATCCAAATCAATTGAAACTTCAAAGTCTTACAATGTCGATTGATTATTGAAACTCACACTTATACAATCCATACATGGGACCATTACCTTTGACAAATTTCAATAGAACAACAAGTGTGAGTATGCCCAAATCAAAGATTGGAACACATTTCCCAATGGTAAATCCAAGTCCAAACCTACAAGTCTATCAATCAAACAATCAATGCATGAACCTTGAATGAACAATCTCATCTCATCAAATCCCAACAAGCCAAATGAGAATGTACCAAGCAAAAGTGTTCGAAACATGAATCCAGAAAACTTTGGGATGAATACATCTACAAATCATACGAATATTCCAAACATAAACAACGATCAATTCCAACCTATCCTGCCAAATCTAAGTGTCATTGCAAATTAGAATATTGTCCAAAATCAAACACAACTGCACACTCCAAATCTTATTAAACAAGAGCCAAATCAACTATATCAAGGGAGTCAAGACTGAAATCAAGAACAAATTTGGCTAGATCAAATTGTGACACTTTCCAAAATAGTTGAGGCACTGCACCAAGGGAAATCTCCACCACCATTACCCATATCAACACCATTCCTTGGTTTAGGGATCCCCCCTTTACCTAGCACTAATCATTCCATCCAAATCAATCCACCTAACATCAATCAAGCCATCACGTCAAGTATACCATCGACATCACACCAATGGATGGTATCTAATCAAATAATCAAACAACATTGATCCCAAATAGAAATACGGTCTCCCAAGGACCTATCACCTTGTTCATTCCAACCATCACTATCCCATCAATCATTCCAACCACCACTATCACACCCATCACATCTCAAACCCCCACAATCACTCCAAGCATATCTCAACCACTTGTCATTACATCCAACATGATTCTAAATCTGCCACCACTACAACCAAAACCAAACACAACAAGACAATATGACATTGGTCTAAAATCTCACCAGTCATACCAAAAGGCCATCCAACAATATCTAGCCATGCAACAAGCAAGACAAGCTCAACAAGCTCAAAAAGCCTCTCAAGCTGCCCAAGCCTCTCAAGCTACCCAACCAACACGAGCACAAACACAAAATATGACAACTATTGAAAACAAGGATCAAGATCAATCCATCACTGAGCACACATTTACTTCATCCAATGATCAAATCAACATATGTCAAGATTCACTTTTGAATCACGATCAAAATCCACCAACAAAACTTGACAATGAGCCAATTCAAGAAATATCAACATCACTTGACTCTATGGTCAAAGACATTCACAATCTCTCCACTGCAATGGTCGAAAACAATGTTCAAAATCTCTCAATTAAGGAGCACATTGAGGATGTTTCTACCCAATCCAATGATCAACTCACCATACATCAAGAGCCACTTTTTAGTAAACTCTTTCAAGGAGTGTTAAGATTATTTGATCCAATTGACATAATGCATGATCCATTGACCAATGATCATATTGAAAATGTCTCTACATTGCCTTATGATTTAGAGCACATATCTCAAGAATTTATTCCAAAGCATGATCAAAATCTTTCACCAAGGTCTAGCAATGGTCCTTTCCAAAACATATCGACATCCTTCGACCTCATGGTTACAGATACTAAGAGAACCCTGAACTCAACACTTGAGAATATTGAACCACTTACCATGTCTAATGATGACATCCAAGAACCCTTGGTAAGCAATCCATCCTTTGAAATGGACCCATGTCAAGAACTTGATCCAAAGCATGTCGAAAGCAACCCCAAAATCATCTAAGATCAAGAATTTATATCTTCAAGATAATACAATCATTTAATGGATACTCTCTTATCTATGCAAGATGATCATATCCATGTAGCACATACTCCTCCATCTACCCATGAGATGCTTTCTATGGATGGACACGTAGATGATCTTCGTCTAGAACAAGATTGTGTTACACAAAAAGAGCAGATTATTAATTCCTACAATCAAACTAAGTTATCAACATCAGGATTAGAGGTATCCCAAATCCAGACTAAGGACATCATGAATAAGGATATCCAACATTATCCGCTCAAGGAAATGAGTCAAACAAAACAATATAATCCAGAGTTAGCAGAGTGGAAAATTGAAACAATGTCATCTATAGTGGTCATTTGTCAGAGCATGCTTACTAAAAAAGATATCTCAAAACAAGCAGAATCAAGGAATAAAGGTGATACTATCACCATATTGGGGGCCACTTCGTCTCAAGCAAACGTCAACATAGGGAGCATGAAGAGTCCTTATGATGAAGCTAGTGTCAATACTACCACCAACCACACCATGAATCTTCATCCACCCATCACCCCATCCATTAATTGGGACAAACGTCAAAAGAAAGAATTGAATCAAAGTATGAAGAATGTTATCAAAGAAAAAGAAGATGAGAAGCATAATGGACAAATCAAATACAAATGGATACCAAAGAATACAAAGAAAGACCATCCCTATCAAACTCCATCAATCAAAGAAACTGTGGCGAAAAATAAAAAAGGGAAAAATATCCATCAAGGATGTCCACAAAATCAAAATCAAGCTTTTCAAGCAACGTACAAAGTGTATCAAGCAGTTGGTCCTATTTCCATGCACACTTCCATATCCACCTATCATTGTTCATATTCCCAAGTTTGGAGAGTCAAAGGTTCCAAACTATCAACCAATCCATCTCTTATCCCTAAACACACTCCATCCATGCCTCCACACATAATATCCAATTCTTACATTGACCGTGTATTGGGAACAACCCTTCATCATAAGGATTCAAAAGGAAATCTATCACAATGGTGCAAAAAGACAAAGTCAACTCCAGTATCAACGAAGTAGATCATAAATCCAAAAAATTGTATTCAAGTGCACTTATCTTGGCAAAGAAGCTTCTTCAAGCAGGATATCGATGGCACGTCATGACAGGGGAATCTACGTCAACACCACCAAGTGGTTCAGCATGAATCTTTCAGAAAAAATAAAAAAATCAAAAAAAGGATTGAAAATAGTAAAAAGAAAAAAATCATCCTTTAGTGAAAATCGCATGGGCGGGGCTTTGGGCAAGACCATGACTAAAACCTGGAAAATAGGCATCATGTGTAGAATCAAGCATCTACGTGCACCAGTTCAGGTGAAAGCATCTCATCCCATCTGTAATAAATTGAGCATTTCATCCATCTTATCCATAATAAATCCATACAACCATAAACCATTGATCCAATCCATCTTCATCCATCTACATCCATCATCCAAGTTATCTAGATCTTGATAAAATTTTGGGGCATACATTATTCTTGCTTATGACAAAAATCTTGACATGGTTTGTTTTCATTGGTCCTATCCTATGCAGCATTATCTGAGCTATGAAGCACTATCCAAATGAGCATTCATTATCCAAACACCTTATCTTATCACAAGATACTTACCATATCCATCCATCCATTACATTCCATACGTTGCTAGACATTGGGGGCAGATATGTACATCTTGCTTTGGAAATAAATCTTGATCTATATCCTTCACCTTATATGGTGATATGAACATTAAAAGACGTGAAGCCAAATTGATTAAAGCATTTGTGATCTGAATCACTAGCCCATGGCATATTTTGATGAGAAGACATTCCTTATAATGCTTCATCTTTCATCGAACACCAATCCAAATAATCACTATTAGTTGCATCGAAGTTGCATGTCAAATGTCATATCAAATCATTCAAACGACTTTTGTTCCAAATCAAGCTTCATCAATCATGATCAATCAAATCCAATCAAGAAATCATCAAGATATCCTTGTGTTGCTTAACACTATCCTTTCATTGTTGTGCATCATCAACAATGATTATCATCATCAGTCTTGATCAAATCATCATCAATCCATCATCATATTCGGGATATCTTTCCCAATCATTGTGTTGCTTAAACACTATCCTTGCATTGTTGTGCATCCTCAACAATGTTATCATCATCAATCTTGATCAATCAATCCATGCATTGTTGTGCATCCTCAATAATGTTATCGTCATCAATCCTGATCAATCAAATCCTTGCATTGTTGTATATCCTCAACAATGTTATCAACATCAATCCATCAATTCGATCAATCAACCTTAGCTTGGTTTTCAACAAAATCCCAAATAGAGCACTAACATCATCACACATATCAATATCCAAATCTTCAAAATCATGCAAAAATCCAAAAACATCAGAAAATCAAAAAAATCCAAAAACATCCAAAACATTGAAAAATTTGAAAAACACTCAAAAAGTTGAAAACATAAAACATCAAAAACATTGGAATCTGAACTACGTCATCTCTGAGCTTAAACGTAGGC